>CM025651.2:3421439-3444190 GCA_014621495.2 Entosphenus tridentatus
CAACCCCCCCCCCCCAGGTGCGTGACGTCATTTATGGACGGCCCCTTACCCAGTTACCCATTTGCGGAGCCACACTGGGTGAGCTAAAATTTTCTATAATCCACGATTATCCGTGAACTTTCCCATGGGAAAGTGGAGTGAAATCGGGGCGAACCTTGCGAATAATAGCAATATGCAATATTGATCCTCAACATTACCGTGGATAAGAGGAGTTCCCAGTAAATATGTAACGTTTGGCCAATGTTGACTCGTGGTTGGAGCCGTTGGACCACTTTTTTGTGTTATTGGGCCAATATTCCACGTTTACTGGATTCGTATGTACCGTATATACGAACCATGGGTTAAGAGAATTTGGCTGATATAAATTTACATATAAGCCACTTCGTTGAGCTGTCATTTGTGCCCAGGTCGCTTCTGAAAAATAGCAAAAATAAAAACATGTTTAATAGCTTTAGTTTAATACGATGCACTTGAACAGTATGAGTTTAAAGAATGCGTCAGAATGTCTATCTTTGCTAATGACCATCAGCATACCACAACCTGTTCAAAAGTCTGTCAAAGCACATGTCCTGTTTAGTGTCTGCATATGGGGCATGTCAATAGAGCACCTCGGCCAATGGACCATCAAAAGGACTAAAATAAAATTTTAAAAGGCCCACTTGTTTAATGTTTTCAGAAACATATTTAGCCTTCTGTGTACCGCAGCCAAACTTGACACATAATCCAACTGGACTGGCATGCCTCCAGCCTGTGAGTCCAAATAACCCAAGCTCACTCACTGCAGCAATTGTATCCCAGAGCTGAGTAAGAGATGAATGCCAGAAATCCAAACATTTTCACAAACCTTTTCAAAATCCTAATTTTTGTGGACACTTAAGCTCTGGTTGGGTCCGAATCAATCCACCATCTATCTGAAGTGGATACAACGAGTACTGTTTTGTGGGAAGTCCTTCAGAAAGACTGACCCCCCCCCCACCAAAGTACTGTATAGGTCATCACAGTCGACGCCATCGATACGACTACACCTTGCCATCGCTTTATTCTTTCTGTCAGGTGCCACAATTTGTTGAACAGTCAAATAAAACTTCCATTATTTGCTCTTACATTATCCCAACATGTGGCTCTAGGTCTCAACTTTGGTCTCTGACCTCATGACGTCACTCCAATGCCCATCTCAGTAAACCTGGCCTTCTCCGTCCTGCACATGTGCCCCAGCAATCCAAGCCTCCTCTCTTTCCCATCATGTTCACAATACTTTCTTGTCATATTTTATTCTGAACTTTGAAGCTGATTACTCTATCCTACCATGCTATATATAGCAGCCTCCACATGTGCTCGTATTCAAAGGCCAGATGTTTTGCAAAACTCAGAATTTCCACGACATGCATAGTGGCGCTAAGATAAGTGAGCCCTGCTTCATTGGTCTTGGAGCGGGAGACATTTTGAATTTCACTCTCAAGGTCTCGTTGCTATATATTGCCTATAACTGAATCAGCTGGAACACATCTAATCTCATTAGATGTCAGAAGCTAAGCAGGAATTGGCTTGCCCTAGTGCTTGGACAGGCGGCCACCATGCACAACAGCAAGTTATAGGCTGTGGGGCAATGTGGCAGGGCAGCAGAGGATAGGGCAGCAACACCCATTGTTGAAATGTACTTCTATGCTGCCACAGATATGTTTGAGACCTTTGTCAATACACACTGAATTGTGTGTGCGTTGGGCATATATACATATAATAATATTCATAATAGGGCCTTATGTACATGGTCAGATAACTCCCACAAAGCTGGGGAGGGACCTCATCCAGCAATGGATTAAAAAAGGGCTGTACATGTACTGTAGATGTAGATTTTCATATTTGTACACTCCACAAGATAGAATTACAATTAAAGCATGGATAATTATGAGTTTAGCTTAATTCTGCTTTCATTCTGTGTCGATTGCAGACACCTTCATTTGAGCTCAACGATCACATCATGCATTTTTTTTATTTGTAATAAAATGCACTTGTAAAGCATGATTAAACGACCAACAATACATTATGGGTGTTCTTTAAAAATAAATATTTAATGTGCTATGAATTTGAGCCAAAGGCAAATCTCTATAAACTGTAATGCTTTTATATAATAGCATGTGCAATGAGAGAGTACATTTGAAATATATATATAAATATGTTTTGTTTTCTCAAGGGACTATTCAGTACTCTGTGGAACAAAACTTTGATTTTTGCAAAAGTTTTAATTTGAATGTGTAGCATCAGCTGTTGAAGTGCTGTAAAAGACACGCACGCTCCTTTGTGGGGCCATGAACCATATTTAAAATATAGGACATATAATTTTCTCTCCAATAAGCCGTTTTTTTTCAAAATCTAACTGAGGATTAATGTTGACATGCATGTGCTGTACAGCTTTAACAATGAACATCATTGCAGAATTACAATTCATAAACATTTGTCAATTTTTTGTTATTACAAATCCACTGCTGGTTGAAGGCATCCCCGCATAATTCGTTTCAAATTACGTGACCACACTTCATTACCCTGGTCAGTGTGGGAAAGTGAAGGTAGGGAGCATGAATGTCAGAGCAAAGTACAGTACAACATTTTTACTATCCTGCCCTTCACTGACAACATAGCATTTATAGTTCCTCACCTCTTGCATGGCGCATTGGGATCCCTGGATGAATTGTTCCTTATAAATGTCAATTACTATTAGACCCGTGGTCACTCATTCAGTATTGGTGTTCGCCCATCCAAGCACTATCAAGCTTCAACCTTGCTTTGCTTCTGAGATCTGACAAGATCGGGCTCGTGTCCAGGGTGATTTGGGCCAGAGGCTGCTAATAGCAACATACACACACTAAACACATGCAGTAGTTGTATTCTTTATTTATATAAGCATTGGAACAAACAAAATCCACTTCCCTTGTAACTAACAGCAGCTCAACATATGTTTTTACTGATATGCCAGTAATGGGAATAAGTAAACATTTTTGCTCGCTGGAGCAATTCACATGCACATGACAGTTTTGCCAGATCGCAAACCTAGCAACCATAATCCTTCTGGGCTGGGAGTGCACACCAGAGCAATGCTCATACTCGTACAGCAAAGCCCAACGCTGACCCTGCCAACAGGCCAGTCAAACAAGCAACGTCCTTGTCTTGGTCAAAACAAACCCCATCTGGGTCTACATGTTGGACTAAAATCAAAATATATTTCTCCGAATTCTAACAAATTATCTTTGCACGTAGTTTTGGAACGGCTGGATGCTAAGCTGAGTAGATACGCCATCTCATCAAGGTGTGTTCAGCTGTGTCGTTTTTGGGTGCCTTTCCGACCAAAAAGCTTGAATGGCCGCAGTCTGCCGATGAGACTCGGAGAAGTGGAAACCAGTCCAGAGTTTAATAGCTTCAACAAATGCTGGTGGAAAACATTGTTCCAGCTGTCGTTTTGGTTGATGGCATTAGGAGCTGCTTCATATAAGCTTGGAAAATGAAACAGACCTCTTGTTGTTTTTATTGTTATTTTGGTATCCATAACCAATCAAGATGGGTGGATTGTAGGACCAGTGTGTTTGCGCATTGTGCTAAGCACTGCATGACAAATGTTATTAGATTATTATTTATACAATCAGCCGAAGCAAAACACAACAAATTTTTTTTATTAAATAATATGCTGGACATGTTTTCTACACCTTAAAAGTCACTGAAGTAAATGTTGACTCTTGATTCACAGACATAATTAAATTTGACTAAAATAACTACGTTAGCATCTGAAGTTTACGTGCACATTTTCAATCAATCAAAATATTTGTCTCCTCACTTTGCAGAACGCTTCCCTCAAGGCTATGAGGGATACATGGGGGGAGGAGGGGGCTGTACATTTTTAGCTTTTTATCGTTTTTTTTATTTGCTGTGACCAATGCTGAATGCGAACGTTGTCCACATGAATTCAAGAAATTCTCGGTGCAGCAGGAACTGCCACCCATTCGCCCCGTGGGAATATTCTGAAAAGAATGGAGCGGAGCGAGAGCGGAAGAAAGAGGGAATATTCAACTAACAGTAACCTCGCAAAAAAACACGTGGAGGAGAATCGAGTAAAGGCAAATAAAAGGACTTGAAAATGCATTTGCATTGGGATGTTTTATCCAACTGCAGTTTGCTGGTGAATGCACCCAAAGATTTCTTCCAGCCCAGAGGGCAATGAGCACACCAACACACTGGCTCTCACATATTAATCTAAGGAAATCAAAGGGACTCTTTTTTGTGTGTCGTTTCTTTTGCTTTCTTTTCTCAGTAAATGGATCACAAGGTCTCTCTTTTGGAAGCTGTAGATCAAGGGAGAGAGAGCTAGCAATGGGGGTGCTGCCTATATAATATGACAAAGGACAGTTATTGTGGGAGGTGTGTGTGTGTGTGCTCGGGGTACGTGTGTGTGTGTGTGTGGGGAGCGGTAGTGTCGCGGTTAGCGAGCTGCTTTACGAAACCGAGTATCTAAACCGGTCCTGGGCCTCCCGAAGGTCGACTCAGCCTCAAATGAGTACCTGGTACGGTGTGTAAATATCGCCATTCAGGAGACAAAGTCAGTTGGGCATGGTGCTGGTCACCCACCCCCTCGTGTGCCGTGCCTACATTAGGTGCTACTCGCTAACAACAGGCTGTTAAGGCTTTACTGGGGATCTTTGTCTTTGTGTGTGTGTGGTGAAGAGGGGTGGCGCAGTGGTTAGCATGCTGCCCTACGATCTTGGGTGAGGCCTGGGTTTGATTCCCAGCCATACACAACATCAGTGGCTAGCGGAATTTCATCTTTTCCCCTCTGAGCCTCTCCCACCTAAATCGACTCCGGGGTTAAATGAATACTTGATACGATGTATGAACATCGGCGCTGGTGTTGCTCCTACCACAACTCGTTATGTGCCATGCCGGCCCTAATAAGTGTTCACCAGTGGTTAGTACTAGGTTTTAAACAAACGACGCAAGTGTCTGGCCCCAAATAAATTATCGGACCCAAATATATAAAAACAACCTCACGAGTACTATAACATTTAAAAATAATTGCAATTGTACTTGGTATGTATTACATTCATTATTGCAATGCAGCTTTTCTACAAGATGCAACTTGCTGATTTTTGTCCCGACTGGAAATCTGTGAAAAAGAGCTTCATAGCTCATCGGATTCCTCCAGTCTAAATAAATATTCTGATTCTGGAATAATGTTTGTAGTAAGGTGAAGCATTCAAAAATAATTTCTGCTTCGGGCCTCCAGTGGGCTAGCACCATCCCTGGTGCTCACTAACACCATTTGCCACTACGGTCTGTAAGCCTTAACAAGCAAGGGATCTGTCTCTTTGTGTGTGTGTGTGGTGAGGTGGTTTCTGACAGCATAGCAAGGCGGTTGGGGTGTGGGCTAGCCTGACATTGCATGAACAATAGCCATTGACCAGCAGCAATGTGTGTTGGATTGTGAATTGGGCACAAAGTATTGGGAGTGGAGGCAGCGAGCTTGGCTCTTTGTTGGACTCTTCTTTCAGACTAAACTCACTAAACGATGCACCCCCACCTCCTCCTCATCCCCACCCACCCACACACGTTTCGCCCCACTGCCTTTTTGCCCTCTCTGCCGCAACATTTTGTGCACATTTATGGCGGAGAGGTAATACATTTTTCATCTCTAATAGCGGAGAAAAATGGGTCTTTCAGGAGTCGCTTTGCAGGGACGGGTATCCGACCATAAACCAAAAGTGCTGTACTCCAGCAGAGTAATGTCCCCCCCACCCCCCCACCGTGTGCCCAGCGGACGCATAAATGGACACAATTATGCATGCATCGAGGGCGTCCGAGGCTCTTTGCATATTTTGGTTCGCTTTGAGTTGAAATCAGCCAAAGTGTGACCTTGGGCGCGGAGACTCTGGCCCACAGCTCGGTCGGACTCGAATGAGCGAGCGTGGGTAGAACATCCAGCCAGCGCGTGGGTGCCAGTGAAGAAGAAGTCGCACGCGCGGAGGGAAAAGCACCTGCGTGGGGGGGGGGGGTGAAATATTTTCTGAGCTGGGAGGGATGTGAATCAGGGTTCCAAAATAGATATAAAACCCCCCTCTTGCTCGGTGGCCAATGCAAATATATTTTTTTCCATTTGATTTATTAATTCACTTAGTGCGCATGAATACCGCGCTGTGCTTGCAAGAGCTCCGACGGCTGAGGACGCCCTGTAATGGAAGTTATAAGTAACACTGGCTTCTCTATTCGAACAAAAAAAAGCATGGTGCAGTGCTCATCCATTTACAGACCTGAGCCAGTTGTTGCAATTCCACATTTTTATGGCGGTCTCTCTGGAGGGTAATCGCTGCTGACTTCCCGCATACGAGAGTGCTCATTCTGTCTAAACTGGACATCGACCGTTTGAACTTATGACCTTCCGACTATGAGTTTTATTACCCTGACCGCATCGCAACACGTGGCTGGGTGTATTGTGGACATTTCATCATACTGCGTCACACTGCAAAGCACCCATTTTGCAGGGCTGCCCGACAAGGTGGCTTGAGCCTAAGTGAGACTTTAATTGATAAATGCAATGTTTAATATTTTTCAAAGTATTATTATGTTATGTTGTCTAGGGCATGGCTCGTGGATAACTCCCTATGCCTAAACAAAGTACGTGTTAATTCTAAAGGGGCTGAATTTTATGCAGAGGGGCTACATTAATTCAAGTATAAATACATATTCTGATTCTGAACTGGAATTGCCTCGTGTGGATCAACAACATTCTCGAAGGAAATTTTCTGGGGAGCCTGTTTTTGAGCTCACCTCTATCTGTACACCAGTAAAAAAAAATCAAGGTCATATTGGCCAATGAGGTTCATGCCACCACACCATCCATCATCACATCGTTCCTTCTACCAGATCACACGACTGTTGCACGGTCATCATCTCACCTCAAAGATCCACTCTGACAGTATCCCACCATCTGGCTTTAGGCCTTTCCTTCGGGTGTCTGGCATCTGGGTGCCATTCCAATGCCTCTCTTGGTAACCTGCCATTCTGCATCCTGAACATATGACCTATCATCCTCTCTCTTCGTGATTATGTTCACAATGCTTTCTTGATCTTCTTGGTTCTTTCGGTAAAGTCACGTAGAAGGGAAATAATAAAATAATAAAAATAAAACATTATAAAATAATTCTCACGACGTTTCGGCTTCCGCACCTCCGATAAGTACAGTTGGCTCCGTACGGTGCGAAAGAAGTTCGACATACATACAACCTCCAAGCTGCCTACCCTATTCTGTAATGGCATTTATAGAATTTCATGAGAGAATAGCACTCTCCACAAGCACATATACACACAAAAGCAAGAGCTGTACATGAGAACATTTTTCTGAGTGACAAAATCGTATGGTGTATTTAAAACTCACATGTTGGTCAGAGATTCATATTCTAGAAACGCAACCACCATGCCGCAGTGAAGAAACATTTCACCTTTGGGTAGAATTACTTTCCCGAATAAAATGTGGCAATTTTTGCGATCTGTTCACAAGTAAATCCTGCAGATGAAATGCATTGTGAGGAGGCGGCCAAACTGGAGAGGTGAGGTTTGTTGGGGTGTGGTGTCAGACACCCGTAATCCAGGAACTTGCGGTCGTTAGCTCACACAGAACAAAAGCCATAATTTGCATGTGAGATACAGACACGCACACCTGGACGGTAGGTAGAAGGCAGTGTAGCAAGTAGGCTACTGATTTATCATTACAGAGCTTGAGTGTTGCCCACTGATTTCCCTTGTTTTTTTTCTTTTCTGGGCACTCCGTTTTCTGACCACACTAAAACAAAAACAAAACTTGAAAAAAAAATAGTTTTTCAACCTACGTAGGATAGAACTGTCATAAGACTCAAGCGTTGCCTCGCTGGCTGGATGAAGGAGTTATTATGTACGTGAAGTAAGTTGAAATAACCCCTCATGACCCTCACAGCGTGAATTGTCAAAAAATAAAGGCGCACCGTGGAATCATCTCGACATCCGTTCGTGCACGGCAACACAGTGTGGGTTCGGTGACGAGCGAGTTGAGGCCTTCATCCAGAAGTGGATAGACCATGGCGGATAAATGATGCCAGTGATATTATTCGTACGACTGATAATTACATGACCGCGAATGCACCGGGGGCAATCGGTTCTGTTACGTTTCCTTCTACCGTCCACATGGCTCGCACCGCAAAACAAATGAACGAGCTCACACAGTAGCAGTTTTTATTGCTGTGGTTGTCCCACCTGATGACGGTTGCTTGTGTCGCGATCGAAACGTCGTGATCTATTATTTTTCTACCCACGTGACTTTACCGAAAGACCCAAAGAGAATGGATTCCTGCAGTCACGAAAGCTTCAAATCTAGATTGAGCCCACACACTTTGGCGATCACCTCCCGCGTGGAAGGGGCGACGTTACGGTGGCGAGATGTTAACTCCATTGCCTGGTATGCAGGAGGTCGTGGGTTCGATCCCGGTGAGATGTTAACTCCATCGTCTGGTGTGCAGGAGGTCGTGGGTTCGATCGTGACCCTGACGCCTGTGCATTTGGAGTTTGCCTTTCTCTCTTTTCATGATCGCGTGGATTTTATCCGGATTCTCCCTCCACTTTTTAGAGTTGAGAGTATTTGGCTGCTATACATTTCCTACACGATGAGCCACTTCCTTAAGCTATCATTTGTGATAGCCAGGTCGCTTCTGAGAGAATATCTTAGAAACAGTTCAGCGAGGCCTTACCTGGTAAAATAAAAACATAGTTTTTAAATACATTTGTTCCTCTCATAAATATACAGGAAATGAAGCCACGTGGGCAGGTGTTGCCGTGGTCTATTCGAGAAACTTGGCAACGGGAGATCCTCTCAAATTTGCCCACCACTTGGGGTTTGGACAAGCACGTTGTGAACAATTAAAGCATTGCGGCTGGTCGCCTCCTTGGACTTTGCACGATTCAAATCTTTGTGTGCGGACGGGGGAGCTTTTTTTTGTTAGCCACTGGTGTTCAAAACGGTGCTCGGGTGGTAATCCAAATCGGAACACGGGCTCATATAAGTCGATCATCGTATAAAAAAAGGTGCCAAGAGAAAAGCTCACGCACCACACCCCCCACTTCCCTCATTTCCTGTGGCGTAAAAAAAAATTCACCGCATGCGATGCATGCAGCAGCGTGGGACGTGGGATTAAATGTGTGGGAGTGGTTTTCTGTTACCCTCTCTCTCTCCTCCACTTTCTTTTCGCGGCCCTACGACGCGTGTTTATTTAATAACAGCAACTATCGTCCGTGTCTGCCACCGCACGCGTTTAAAATGTTACGCGTTTTGGGGGGGGGGGGGGGGCAAAAATTGCGGCCCCGGACGGGGCTCGGTGTTTGTTAAAATACAACTGTGGGGGGGTTGTGGTGTGGGTAGAGTGATATTTAATGATGTGGTTTGAACGTGCCTACCAAAGGTCTACGGTCAAATCGCCCGCGACGACGCTCCGACCCATCTGTGCTGTACCACGAGCTGGCGGTGACGTCCATACGGCGCCTGTGCCAGGCTAGGTGCACGTTAAGGTCACGGGACACACACGTGTGCCACATGGTTCGACTGACTGAGATGAGTGGCCGATGCGCCACCTGTGCCCCCTACTGTGCCAACTCCCAGCCCAGACCTTCAATAACCCTCACTGCATCAGTGCGGTGAATTGTGGCGAAGTATGGGTAAAAATCCCCAATGAGACACGCGCGGTGTGTGGAAACACCCCTCCCACGAGTGGATTGACAACTCGGCTGTGAGTATACACGAGTCTAAGTTACCGCGTCACTTTGCTCAAATTGCTCTGGGCGAGTTGTGGAAATTCCATGTTCCAACCTCTGTCGACCTTCCCATATGCCCCTTTTCCACTGTGCTAGATCAGGACCCTCACACCCTGAGTGATTTTCCACTGGCTTTCTAATAATAATTATTATTATTTGCCGAGCAGAGCCAAAGCCAAAACGTGAAACTCTGACCTCACATCTTAATCTCAGGCTCGGGCCAAGGAGAGACAAGGGTTGGGATTCATATTTTCGTCGTACGTTGCGTCAGCGAGTACGTCCACTGCGCGTGACTTGAGCGGCACGGCTCGGGTTCTGCAGTGGAGAAAAAACCCGAAGCTGGCTCCTCCTGAGCAGTGCCGGGCTCGGTTGTAAAGTAATGGGGGTGGGGGGGAAGGTAAGAGAGAGAGACACATGCGCGTGACCCTGACTTGGATTTGAACTTGCAGCATTCGAATTGCAAGCAGCGTACTCTAACCACTGTACCACCTGGCCTGCACGCGGTGAATTAAAACAACAATAAACGACGTAGCACCCTTTGTCAATCCACTGCTGGATGAAGGCCTCCACACTGCCGTGTCGGTCGCGGGCCTGTTTGACCTTAACTTCAACACGCCGGTCACTGTGGGTTGATGACGGGACTCTGAGCTGGTTCAGATATCACTCGCGACTGATGTTAACCGTGGCAGGGAATCAAACTCGGGTGGAAAGCTCCATGGTGCAGTCCACTAACCACTATGCCACCGTCTCCTCGCCGTGCATTGAGGCTGTGTCAATATTTTTGAAAAAGACAAATCACGTCTTATGACGATGACGATATATAATTTTTGGTGGTGACAGAGCGTGAGAAGGGTCAATCAATGACCTCTTCTTAGCGGCATAGCTCTCGAGTGCGGAGGCGGTGCACCTGCACCGATGCCCACGGGGCCAGAGGGGGTCCAGGCCAGAGGTCGCAACCGGGTACCCGATACCCGTACCCGGCCGGGTACGGGTACCCGTTTGCGACCCTGGTGCGGCCGGGTACGGGTAGACCGTGAGTCACTGGTGAGTCACTGTTTGTCACTCATTTCCCAACGTCTTGTCTCTTCTCACAATTCAAGTTCCTAGAATCAACCCACCCGCGCCTGCAACATGGCTTCATCCCAGAGGTCCCAATCAGGTACCCGATACCCGTACCCTACCCGTACCCGGCCGGGTACGGGTAGGGTACGGGTACGGGTACCGTTTACGACCCTGGTGCGGCCGGGTACGGGTACGGGTAAGGAATCAAAACCCGTTTGCGACCTCTGGTCCAGGCACTGGGCTAGAAAAGTTGGTGGGGAGAGTAGAAGGGGGAGCAATTGGACAGGGTGCCCCCATCTCATGCTTCACACCAGGGCCCGTGCCCACCACGCTACCACGCCGCTGGTCTCAGTTGAATGCTCACAGCGCTGGACATCGTTTTAAATGACGTTAAGAAATGGTTTAGCCCCATGCCATGAAACGTGTGAAAACCCTTTCGGATTAAGGCTCATTTTAGCGCTTGTTCATCCGTGGAATTAAACACGGCGCTCGTGGCTTTTAGTCCTGCCGAATTACTTTGCCTCCTTGAAATTGCATCGTCCTAGTTTTCTACGCCAGCTTTAAAGTTAAACTCACAATGCGTCATTTGTGCAGGCACACCGGTTTGGCTGAATGAATTGTCAACAATTAAAACAGTGACACATTACACATTGCACAATGATCTGGGTCTGTCGTGAGGGTCCATCACGAATTCAGTCGAAATGTGCCCGATCTCGTCAGTTCTCAGAAGCTAAGCAGGCTTTCGAGCCTGTACAGTTCTTGCATGGGTGGCGATCACGCATAACAGGTGTTATAGGCTTCGTGAGGGCAGTGCCGCAAAATCCGCCGTTATACTTTATCTCGACGCTCCCACGTCTATCCATTCACGAGACCTGCACTGACCACCCGTGGTGTGAAGTCTGTCGTATAACCCCCCACGAACCGCGCACGCCTTGAGAGAGACCCCTTCTGCAGCAGCAGATTGACAAAGAGATGCGCCTAAACAACGACAAAGGTCCCCCGTGCAGCCTGCAGCAGACTGTTGGGGCCAAGTGCTGTTAGCGAGCACCTATGAGGGCCGGAACGGCACTCGGAAGGGGGAAGAGGGTGGGTGGGTGGCCAACGCCACACCCGGCTGACTTTGTCTCCCCAGTGGCGATGTTTACACACCGCACTAGGTACTCATGTGAGGCCGAGTTGACCTAGGGGAGGCCCACGACCGGTTCAGATAATCGTCACTGGTGTCGACCGTGAGCGGGAATCGAACCCGGGTGGCCGGGTTCGTAGCGCAGTGCGCTAACCGCTACGTCACTGCTCCCTACATACAAAGATCCCCCGTGTAGCCTTAACAGACTGTAGGGGCAAGTGCTGTTAGCGAGCATCTATGAAGGCCGGAACGGCACACGAGGGGGTGGGTGGCCAGCACCACGCCCGACCGCCTTTGTCTCCCCAGTGGCGATGTTTACACACCACACCAGGTACTCATTTGAGGCCGAGTCGACCTAGGGGAGGCCCAGGACCGGTTCAGATAATCGTCACTGGGTGTTGGCCGTGAGCGGGAATCGAACCCGGATCGCCAGGTTCGTAGCGCAGCGTACCGCTAACCCTTGCACTACCACTCCCCACTTACATACATACACACACACACGTACAACCACAGATAATATTAATTCATTGGACAACTTAGTAGACTGGAACTTAATATGCTACCTTAGTAATCCGAAGGCCTTTAAAGAACACATTCTTTTAGAATGTTATTTAATGCCTCAGCTTGAGAGGATCTTTTCTACAATTGCCTTGCGCCATTCCCCCTCTAACTAATTCAGTCCTCTTGGCGCTTCTCTCCCAATTCCTTGCCACTTTATTGTTGTGTTATTTTATTCGGCTTGTGTTTCTCACACCATTTATCAAAACCCGCGCACAAAAGCCACGATTCCTCGCCAAAGCCTCCTGTTATATGTGTGTGTGGGGCTTTTTTTTCTTTCAGCAAATGCGGCGCACAAAATGAAGGGGGTCCGGCAAAAAAAAGAGAGAAAGAAAGAAAAAACTGCAAAGGTTGATTCTCGCTTTTCTTTACCCCCTCCTCCTCCTTTTAGCCTTCCCTTCGTGGTGAGTAATTGGGGGTGGCATAATAAGGCTTTATTGTAGCTATTTTCCGATTTGGGCTAATTCCAGTAGAGAGGGGTTGTGGTTTGTCAAGGGGGGTTTGGGGGGCAGGGAGAGAGGTTGGTCACAGGCAAGAGAGAGAAGGGAAGAAAAAAAAACCCTCCCCTGTTTCTTCCACAAGCACAAAGCTCGTGGCATAAAAGGTTTATAAAGGGACCATAGCAACCGTACAATCATCCGTTGCAGTGAATGTGCGAGCCACAGTCTCGGCCTTTGAATGGCGTCCTACTGTGCCAAGCTGTTCTGCATGTGAATTAAGAAGGCCCATTACTTGCAGGTTCTCGTTGGCGCGTTCACGGGATGGAAACGCTGTTGCTGCACAGTCTGCCAACTTTGAGCGCGACGATCGTGTCACGGCATGAGAACTGGCCCACGGTTTGATGCGAGCGTGAGTAAAATCGTGTTTTCGGTGAAACTTGGCGAGGCCATGGCCGGGGCAGAGACGCCTTTGGTGAGAAAAGCGAGGGAAGCCGCTGATCGTGAAAAGTTGTCATCGCCGCGTTTCCCCCCCCCAAAAAAAATATGAAACCCCAGGCGAATAAACAAAGCAGCTGTCGCGTATTTGTAAACAGAGGAGTAACTCGTAGTAATGTTTATCAAACTCGGGGCTCTTTCACTAAAAGGCTGCGACTTGTTTGTAAATAAAGTCAAGGGCCCGATTTCACGGAGAGAAAAAAAAGAAGTGTCACTACGTGACACCAATACGCATGGCGAAGCCTTGTTATTTGTGCACGCTTTAGAGAAAATGAACCGTTGCATTTCAGAAAGTGTCATTGTGCCTAGGACGGGGTGAGATTATTACGGACCGTAGCATGTAAATACAACGAAAGATAATTTTGGTCCATCAGGCAGCAGGGCTTTTTTGTAGCAATGCTTTTTAGGTAGCATTTGAGTGAGAAAAACTGCGAACCTGTGTTCACTTTTCTGGATCTCATCAGCAGGGCGTGACTCATTTGTAGTCCGAGAAGCGGCAACTATTAAGCGCACTCAAAAACAACACGGTTGATAAGATGATATAACCGCTACCATTCTTCCGATAAACATCACAGACGCATTTCAAATCGGCACGTGAGGATAATTCATGAACGATTAGAGCAATACGCTTTATTTGTAGGCCAACAGTGAGTGTAAGCGTTGCTCTGGTGCAGGCTGGGGTGCAGTCGTTACGTGTGGCGTGCATGTCCGGAGAGACCCAAACACTTTTAGATGTGGCTAAGAGACACATAAAACATTTTTGGACACCGTGCTAATCGGAGTATTCTCGAGGTGTCATAAATTCTTGGTATCCTGATAACGGAACCTTGACACACAAAGCAGTGCATGAACACTCGGTCCAGTGCCGAGTCAGTCCCAGCCAGCAGTTGCGTCAGCCTTTCTATCTGTAATCTACCCACTAACCACACGTGCTATTATATGCATATTCGTTTCCTGTTAAGGCCACAGAGTGCTATTGACGAACGTGTTGAGTTGTTCACAAAATCAGCAGGCACCATCCTCTAGCTTGACACCGATAGCTTCCACGGTGGTGCTGTACCCCTGCTCCCCGGCCCATATGCAAGAAATCCAGAAAACTAGTTGTGACTCTCCGAGTCTCACCAGGAGCGTGGCATCGAAAAAAAAAACCTGCGCTGACGTTTGAGTCAATCTCCCAGGGTGGCAGTTGGAACGATTGTAGGAAGTTCTTCAAAGCCCACGCCTCTGGCCCACCCAGCAGTATGAAG
The DNA here is from genome assembly GCA_014621495.2 of Entosphenus tridentatus. Taxonomy (NCBI): domain Eukaryota; kingdom Metazoa; phylum Chordata; class Hyperoartia; order Petromyzontiformes; family Petromyzontidae; genus Entosphenus; species Entosphenus tridentatus. The sequence goes on from CM025651.2 coordinate 3,436,178, forward strand.
GCCTCCGGAGATAGGTGATCGGCAGGTCGCGTGCGACTGGATCAATTGTGGGTATGCCCACCGCTTCCAAGATACCCGACTAGCGTGGAAGAATCTTGATTTGAAGCTTTCGTGACTGCAGGAATTCATACTCTTTGGTTCTTTTGGAAAAGTCACGTAGGTAGAAATAAAATAAAATATATCAGACGATATAGCAGTTGTCCTGCTGTATCGGTTCTGCCTGATGATGGCCGCTTGTGTTGCGATCGAAACGTAGTGATTTATTTTAATTGTATTTTATACCTACGTGACTTTACCGAAAGAACCAGAGTATGGATTCCTGCAGTCACGAAAGCTTCAAACCCCCCAAAAATCCTTTCAGCATCAAATGATGATGTAACCACATCCTAATAAATACGGAGTGATGGGACTAGTCCATGGTCTGACACAGAAATGGATGAGTGACATTGATGCAGCTCTGGGCTAATAATCTCCACGGAGCCCATTCATGTGCAAGGCACTTGGTCCATTACTGCTCCAATCCCTGCATGGAAAGAACTCTGGCCCTCTGCGTTCTGAGCTTTGACCTGAAGATGCCTGACGCAGTTTGAGGCAACACTTTGTATCTGTTTGCTAAGTTTGGTTGTGAGAATTGTTTACCGACTCACTTACCAGTGAGCTGAAATAATGGTAATGATTTGCTTGTTAAACACTTGTACATGGGACACATTTGATTTAATTCGCTATATCGGGTAATAGATGTGTCCACAACATAAATGTACACGGAAAATTACTTGGCCTAACCGAAAACTCTGTGATGAGTCGTATTAATGGCTGTGAAGATCTCGACACTAATTTAACTCTCCTTGCTCAAACGTTGAACATTAACAGCAAGATTTTCTTCATTGTCGTCTGCAGATGGCTTTCCCAACAAGCGATTCTTAAAGTGTGGACACATGTGGAAGGCACTGGGACCCGTGTTCAGTGAGTATCGATTTCTTAAAATATGTTTTAATAGATATCCTCAGATTTTTTTTTCTCCAGAGCTGTTCGGATTATTCAATTCCCTTCCTTCATTCTTACATCCGAGCACGTGAAAAAGATGCATGAAACACATGTGGAAATAACATCGTATATTCTAACCAAGTTTGGAAATTACTCCACACGGTGACCTTGTTTTTCCTTGACCGGTCACCCAATTTTGCAGCATCACTCCTTCACTGAGTCTCAAGACTCTACTTTTAGGAGGGTGCTACCAGGTTTCTGTTGCAGGATGGGCGACGTTGCTGCTACTGCTGCTACTGCTGCTAAGTGTAATACCGATTGAGTCATGTGCAGGGAAGTTTCAGCATCGCGATGTTTGGTCAGCTCCAGTTGAAACACTCCATTCTTTAGAACTGCTTATTTTGTATTTTTAAGTTTGTTGTCCTTCCGCCCGGAAACCTCCAATTAGCGTGGTACGGTACAAAAGAAGTTCAACGTACATACAGTACAGTCACAGTGCATGTTATTTTTTTACCAGCAGCTACGCGAGAAAACCGAAGAATCCGTGTGAAACCCACGCACAACAAGGGGCAGAACACACAAAGGCGCCCGTGTCGGGAATCGAACCCAGGGCCCCCTTTTTGTTGTGCCGTGTGGCACAAAGCGACACCCTGCCACCCCTCGAATGCCACAGACGACCTCCTCCACAATCTGCGTTGTGCCAATGCCACTGTCGGATGCGTCGTCGCCGGCGCCGTGATGCTTTTGGCCACCGTTCCAGACTTGCAAGAGGAACGTCGCGTCCATCATTCTTCTCTCTCCCACCGCGCAAACAACACGTGGACGCGTGCCCAGCTTTTGGCGCTGACACTCAGTCGACGAGTCGCACGTGGCACCTCTTGGGTCGCCTCCCCGCCCTGCGAGCGAGCTCGCGCGCTTCCACTTCTTGGCTCGGAGGGCCTCATCCTCGGCCCGTCAGCGAGAGCCTCACGGCATCCTCTGGGCAAACTGAGATCCGTGGGAAAACGCTATCTGGGTTTTTTTTTCTCTCGAAACCCCACCTCTCCCCGCGTCCTATGAAATGTGTGTGCATGTGTACACAGTGAGACATTGCCGGAGCGAGTGAAGACTGCTCGACTCACCGTCCGAAAGCGTGCGAGTTCAAATCATCCCGTGTTGTGTGGGTGGGTTGATTAAGCCCAATGGGGGATGTGGGGGAGGTTGGGGGGGGGGGGGTGGTCGATAAAATGAGTACAACTTTGTGTGAAGCCAAGAGTCGGTTTGCAATGGCAAATCAGGCGAGGGTACGGGGTCCCCAGGAACTCAACAAGCCCCGGATGCATGAAAAAAAAATAGCTGTGCATTAAATCTGGTCTAAAGTTCACATCCTAATTAGCAAAAGCACGCTAATTAGCATTTAAAAGACGTCAATTAGTCTCTCACATCCTCTATCTCGTCTGCATCTCTCTTCTTTCATCACACCCATCTCTACGTCTTTATTGATCTTATCTCACTACAGCTATATCTCGTGTCTATGGCTCTTCTGTCATCTCGCTAAGGTTGTATGTGCTGACAGGGAGGCTTCCTCCAAGTGTTCTGCATAGGGGCCGTCCATAAATGACGTCACGCGATTTGGAAGATTTTTGACCCCCCCCCTCGTCACACGGCGTCACAAAAAGTCAGACCCCCCCTCAAATATGACGTCACAAAGCTCTGCCCCCCCCCCCCACAAAACCATATTTCCATTATGAAAATAAATCATGCTTCAAATCGCTTTAAAATGCTGTCATTTAATGTGGCGCTGCACTCTTATGTTGTAGGAGTGTTGTTATAACAATTCGTTTGTTATAAAAAATGCATTATTTATTTAAAGTTGCGCATTTTTACGTGACATCACATTTCTCAGGGCGCGGCCCGCGGGGGAGATCGGCACAAATGTCTGACCACCCCCCCCCCGAGGTGCATGACGTCATTTATGGACGGCCCCATAGCCACCCCCAACCGCAATGGGCGAGCATCACCACTGCCAATAGTGATCGACCCATGGATATACTGGTCACTGCCATGGGAATGTGGAATTTTCACAACAGTTGAAAGGGTCACCAACGGATATGGGAAAGGATAGCGGGGGAAGCACTTTGACCTTTTGAATCGCGTTCTTGTTTTAGCTGCAGTCGTATTCACGTGAGGTTTGCCCGACATTCGCTCTCGTGCGTCGTCTGGTGATGTGGCGGTATTGCACCCACTTCAGAAACTACGCTAGACTGAAAAGTGTAACAAAAATAACCGTTTTTAACAAGCTAGATTTGAAGTTTTCGTGACTGCAGGGATCCATACTCTTTGGTTCTTTCGGTAAAGTCACGTAGGTAGAAAATAAATAAATTAACTGTTTTGTCTGCTCGTCCGCTAATCTTCGCCGCAGCCCCCCCCCCCTCTCTATCTCTCCCCCCTTGCTCCTCCCCATTCTCTTACCTATATAGCCTCTTGTTACAGCAGCCATTTTGCCCACTTCAGCAATTGTTTCCTGCTGTGGTCGTCCAACCTGATGACGGACGCTTGTGTTGCGCCCGAAACGTCGCGATTTAATTTATTTTATATTATACCTATGTGACTTTACCGAAAGAACCAAAGAGTACGTTTTTAACAATATTTAACCAGGTAAGGCCCACTGAGCTATATTGCTCTTTTTCAGAAGCGACCGGACAACACGTGGTAGCTCAACGAAGTGGCTGATCATCACGTGGACATTTATATCAGCCAAATACTCTAAACGCATGTTTTAAAATGTGGAGGGAATAAACGTATGACCCGGAGAGAGAGAGAAACGCAAACACCAAATATACAGCAGGCGTCAGGATCGGGATCGAACCCACGACCTCCTGTATACCAGGCGAGGTAGCTAACATCTCCTAGCCACCGTGGCGCCCTATCTGATACCTGCACACGAGATAATTTCATCGCTCCATCTCCACAGTGGATGTAGTCTCGGGAGCGTCCCCTCCTTTGGCTGATATTCCATCGTTAGGAATCGACAATTGGCCATCATCCCTTAATGGGAAATGCCCTACCCAAGGCCACTTATGTTTCTTGAAGAGTCAGTGGGATGTCTCTAACTTGCATTCGTTCTATTTTTGTGTTCTAGTTTGTTGTCCTTCCCCCGCAACTTCGATTAGCATGGTTGTCTACGTATGGTGCGAAAGAGGTTCAACATACATTCATACGTGTCCCTCTTCCTGTATCTCATTGTCATCGAAAGCATGCATCTACCCACACTTCTTTGCACACTTCTCTGCTTTGGTTCCATTTTTTACGTCAATGACCACTTTCATTTTCGTCTTTTTTTAATGATCGAATGCTCATTTACTTGTTTTTTAATCATCTCAAACATGCCAAAGTAAAATACCAATGTGCTCCCTAATATTAAAAAAATACAAACATCGTAATGTAATATACACAGTTAATATTCATATAATACTGTAGTGGTTAGTCTCTCTGGTTCTTTCGGTGAAGACGGCCGCTTGTGTTGCGACCGAAACGTGTTTCCTTTTATTATGTTTTTCTACCTACGTGACTTTACCGAAATAACCAGAGAGTATGGATTCCTGCAGTCACGAAAGCTTAAAATCAAGACTGTAGTGGTTCATTGTACCATGGTCCAGTTGTGAAGTATGTTGGGAACTTTTAGCACACAACACTTCCCATCCTCAAATCATCTGCCAAAACCCCAAATCGGCTGCACGTGCAGACCGTGGCAGGTCCTCGAATATTTTAACACTTTGCGTTCATTTTTCTTGGGCATGCGTGATGTCTGCAGCCACTAAATGTGGGTCCACAAGCCATGCCAGTGTTGACACTGAGAAAAGAAGGCCCCCTTCTCTGGCACCATCTGGCACTGCTGTGACAGACGATAAAGGAATCTCTCCAATATTTTATACATTTTATTTATCCCATGCAAATAAAGTGCACCCTGATCTATTTCCCCCTCCGACCTGTCCACTGGGGGTTTACTAGTCTAGAAGTAGACTTCGATTTAAAGCTTTCGTGACTGCAGGGATTCATCTTCTTGGTTCTTTCGGTAATGTCACATAGAAGGGAAATAATAAAATAATAAAAATTGTACATAATAAAATACAATTCTCACGACGTTTCGGCCACAATGCATAGGTTGCCATCGTTGCACTGTATCTCGTATGATTTCTGGTGACGCCACGTGTCATTCGGCGCAATGTCCGACGTTTCACTCCGCGTGCTTCTTATGCACATGAAGCGAACCGTCGGACGAACCGTCAGCGTTTGCCAATAGTTAAGGAACAATGTATTACCTAACAAGAAAGGCAATTATACAGTGAAGATATAATAAACGTTCAAACGCACGAACATTTTAGCAATGCGTGAATTTGCTGCAATGTGTTAAAATTGTACAAAAGGTGAAGGTTTGGTAAAATTTTAACTTAAGTGGAATGTCGAATGTGGTTGCCTGCGCCATCAACGTCTAGCGCAGCCTCATTTAATAATTTCCCATCAGTCGTGGCGAGCGCGTGCAAGCTCAAGGCCAGATTTATTTCTGGAAGCTAAACACCAACAGTAAGGGAATAAAAAAATGATCTCTTGTCACATGCGGCGTTGCGATTGTTTATTCCTTGTGCAACAAACTGGACACGTGCTGTAACGACGAAGAAACAACGCGCATAGGATAGCGCATGCCACGAAGGAAATATTGTGGGGTTTGTTTTTAAATTAGGGAATCAAAAGAAAACACATTTTGGAAGAGTATAATGTGAACTTGTGTGCTCAAAGCTGGGTGTTTAAGGCCTATGCTAGGCTTGTCGGTCAGAGAGCTGGACTTGAACGACAAAACAACTGGGGGGGGAACCAAACATAGTTCTGGCGTTTGAGAACAACTGTACCTGGTAGGTTCCAGCGATTTCACAGAAGGATCGGCAACACAACGTTCAAGGTTGGAATAGACTATGGCTCGATAAACGATGCATTTTTTTTTTTGGGATGGGAAATGTGGTAATTTCACGCCAACATTCTCGTCATTGATATGTCTTCGATGAGATGTTTATATTTGATCATATACATTGCGTGCCGCGGTGGTGAGACGCTAACTATCTCGCCCGGTATACAAGAGGTCGTGGGTTCGATCCTGACCCTGATGCCTGCTGTATATTTGGAGTTTGCGTGTCTCTCCCTGTGGTCGCGTGGATTTTTCTCCGGCTCTCCCGGTTTTTCCCGTGCGTTTCGAGTATTTGGCTGTGAAAAATCTCCACACGATAAGCCACTTCGTTGAGCTATCATTTGTGGCCAGGTCGCTCCTGAAAAAGTGCTATACGACTCAGTGAGTCTTACCTGGTAAAATAAAAAAAAATCGTTAATAGTTTTAATAGTTTACAGTTTAGTCAATGAGGATTATAGGTAATAGGTGGGGACACGTGTAGGATGGAGAAGAGTAGGTTACTGAGACGAGCATTTGCACAGCACCCAGAGCTTGGGAGCCATGTGGAGGTCTTAAAAGCCAGACGCTGGCGGTGATGAGACCATAAAAAAGTGGACCTTAAACAGCGCGTCAAATATCAGAAGTAAGAATAATGTAATAATGCCCTATATTACCTCGGTAATGCCTCATTGAGCCTAAAAACTCTATGCTGGAGGGTCCTGTATTGGGGATGTTTAACAATAGAATCGGTCTTTGTTTTTTGCATGTGGGAGGAAAAGCAGAGTTCCCAGCCTGAGAAAACCTACACGCGCGAGGGGGATAAAAACAATCAAAGCTCTGCACAGATGGATTCAAGAATACATTGCTGTGCTGCAACCTGACAACAAATACGTACAGCACAGCGAAGTCAAATGCAACACCCCCCTTGAAATTACACATTCTAAAACATTATACAAGCACGGGGTAGGAGGTGGGGAGGGGGGAATTACATATACACTCTGCTTTTTAAATAATATATTTTTTATTTGCAAAACTTTCCGAAGAAACCCCTTGTGGGAAGATTTTTCTTTTCTCCCATTAGCATTGCAGACGGAACATCTGCAAGCTGCGTTATAAAATCACACACAGCTTGCTCTGAATTTAGCCCTTGCTTGGGCCCGGACAGCGTACAAACACACCCATCACGGCTTCTCCTCCGACTCCTGTCAAAGTGTTTAGCGGGGCTGTACCCTGCTGGGCATTCGTTTTTATTACAACGCGCCTCATATTTGAGGCCTCATTTATTGGTCTGGCACGCCAAGGCATCCATCACCAAGCCTCACAAATCATCATCGAGCCATCGTACCGAGTGAGCGGTGTGGGTTAGGGGTTCGTCAGCGGTCGTTTTTCACGCCTACGAGCACTGACTGTGAATGATAATTTGAATGAAGTCACGCATTTATCTGGGAAAAGGGCGAGTCTCAAGGCATGTATTCAGGAGAGTCATGCTAAATCTAGATTTGAAGTTTTCGTGACTGCAGGGATCCATACTTTTTGGTTCTTTCGGCAAAGTCACGTAGGTGAAAAATAAAATAAATATAATCACGACGTTTCGGGCGCAACACAAGCGTCCGTGCTGAAGTGGGCAATTGTTTCTTGCTGTGGTTGTCCCACCTGATGACGGACGCTTGTGTTGCGCCCGAAACGTCGTGATTTAATTTATTTTATACCTACGTGAGCTTACCGAAAGAACCAAAGAGTATGAGAGTCATGCATTTTAATCAGTGTGTTATGTGCGTTCGAGGAAACTGCAGTTCCTGGAGAAACCCCACTCAGACGAGGAGATAGCATTCAGAGAAATCTCCACAATTTGATACGGGGTTTTTTGTGTGTGTGTGTGATCATCATAGGCTGTAGCTCGCAATCGAGGATGATTGTCTTCCATCGAAAAGTTGGATTATCTTTTGGTCCAAAGATGGGCGAAGAGACTGATCTGGGATTGATAGATTCTGCCTTAGCTCGGGAACACACGTGTCCAGAAAGAGCGGTGGTGTGGAACTGGATTAGTGAGTCGGGCTGCAGCATTGATGTTTCCGCCATTCCCGCTTTTCCTCTTCCGGTTTCCACCGTTG
>CM025651.2:3459190-3472820 GCA_014621495.2 Entosphenus tridentatus
GGGGGGGTGTGTGAAAACAGCGCTGCTTTCTGTAAACAGCGCACACGGGCGGTGTGCGGCCAGCCGAGTGACACTGCCGGGGTTGTTTTTTTGACCCGCGGAGCATCGAGTTTCGGTAAACACGAGGATTGAAGGGAACTTGTGTAGCGAGTCTTAGAGTCGCAGTGGAATGTTCAACAACAGCTGTTGCGGGCATGTGTGTGTGTGTGAGCACGCTGTGGGGTAGCGGTGGCGGAGGGGTTAGCGCACTGCGATGTGATCGTGACGAGCCCGAGATCGATTCCCGTATCACGGACCAATAATAGTGACGAATATTTGAAGCGGTCCCGGGGCTCGCCCCTAGGTAGACTCAGCCTTAAATGAAGACTTGGTGTGGAGCGTAAACACCGCGCGCTGGGGAGACAAAGGCGGCCGGGCGTGGTTACTTTGACACCCCTTCCCTCCCCCGCCCGTGTGCCGTGCCGGTCTTCATGTGCTTGCCAACAGCACTTGCCTCAACAGTCTGCTACAGGCTATACGGGGGAGCTTTGTCTTGATGACTGGGGTGCGATAGGGGTACAATAGTTTGAACACAATAAAGAGTTTTTTTTTTTAAACCGAATTAATTACCGCATTATAGGACGCACTTTTTCCCACCCGTGTCTTAAAGAAAGACGATGTGGGCGCGTCCTATAACCCAGCAGGTGCGAGCGCGTGTGCGACAAGAATCCCATATGACGTCATTGACACGTGACAAACATTTGGGATGCAGATAATGCTTTTTTAAAAATATATATACTATCATTAAGGTGCAACGTCATATTACGTTAATGCCGCATTGTCAGCAGCAACATAAATTTGGTCGACTTCATGAACATAATCTGTATACCCTTGCGTCGTGGTGGCGAGATGTTAACTCCCTCGCCTGGTATGCAGGAGATCTTGGGTTCGATCCCGACCCTGACGCCTGCTGCTGTATATTTGGAGTTTTGGTGTCTCTCCCCGCGGTCGTGTGGGTTTTTCTCCCCTGTCCTCCGGGTCTTCCCCTCCACATTTAGAATCAACATCGCGCGTTTAGAGCATTTGGCTGTTCTACATTTCCACACGATGATAAGACCACTTCGTTTCGAGCTATGCATTTGTGATAGCCAGGTCGCTCCTACAAAAAAACATTGAGCTATATAGCTCGGTGGGACCTTATCTGGTCAAATAAAAATGTAGTTTAGTTCATAGTTTAGCTGACTATACGCGCGTCCGCTACAATCACGGATGGATACTTTCCGAACGTATCTCCACTTTCACAGGAGGCGGGCTTCCACGGCTACATGTCCGGGTGAGGGGTGGGGAGGTGAGGTGAGACACGGGCTGCACCCTAGGTGCTTATTTACATTTTCCCATACTTTAGAGGTCAGCTTCGCCCTTTGTTTGCTTTCGAACGAAAACAAATTGACGGTGCTCATAACAGCCCACACATGCCAGCCCGCATCAACAGGCCACGAAAGCAACACTGGGTTATCATGAACTTTACCCTCCGACAAAAAAATAAGAGCCTCAAACTGAACGCCACAATAGCACGTGCGCTGTTTTCTCGGTTTGTGGCCCAGTGCCGACAATCCCTGGCCCATCGTTCATCATCGTTCGTCTCCGGCAACCCTCTCCACTCGCGGGTCCCTCCACCGTATATGTGCACTCCTAATTGCTTGCAGGCTGCCTCCTCGATTGTTTTGACATCTCCACCAGACACCGTCCCCGCCACAACAGCGACGGAACATATTCGGGCTCAGGTTTGGAGACCACACGTTTTGTTTGTTGTCGCTCAGCATCTTAGCCGTGGCGTTTATAAAAGAAATATAAAAATATATGAAAAAACCCCATATATACACATGTATATAGGGTCCAGTCAGTGTTATTTTTTGGGGCTATCGCCTGATGATGCTAGTTGTAATTACTGGTGAAACGTCGTACTCAGATTGTAAATGTTGTGGATTTACTCTCCAACACACCGGTGTGCTGTTCTATTAACGAATTGGCACGTTTTGCTTACGTGACGGGTTAAACGACAAATTTCTATTTACGCGATGCAACCCAACAAACCTTCATTATGGAGTGTTAATCTTGTTAACACTAATTTTGTTGACTAAATTAACATGTCAAATAAAAATATATATTATTATTTTAGTCACATGTGACTGTCTTTGGACGAACATCATCAAGCACGGTGATGACTATGACCGCTGCTCCCAAAGACCAAACGCTCTGGGCTACACTCAGGCGATGAGCATGGCCCCATTCTTTTTAGTGTTCGAGTTTCTTGTCCTTCCCCTGCAAACTCCGATTAGCACGGCTGGCTACGTACGGTGAATAAGAAGTCTGACATACACCCATATTTTTGTGTCGAGTAGGAATCTCAATCAGCCCAAGCCTCCTCCCGAAACTCGCGTGACTTGTGTGTGGCCACTCCCACTCTGAGTCCGTTTCCGCTCCACGCCCCCTGTGAGAACAGACGCTGCTGCGTACAGCTCACTGCTGCTTGCTCCTTCCTTCACCCTCTCTTCCCTCCCCTCTCATCCCCAACATCTTGGCCCGGCCATTTCTTCTCCTCGTCATCCTCCTCCTCATCGTCAACCCCTTCCCCGGTGCTCATCTCGAGCAGTGCCCTCTTTATCCGTCTCGGGAACTTCCATCCCAGCGTTCCTTCCCTTTTCCCGCGGTCATCTTCGCTCCGCACCTACGATTAGCACGGTTGGCGATGTACGGCGCGAAAGAAGTTCAACGTACGTACATCATGTCCCTGCTTGTCTGCCACCCCTTGTATGCAACTGACTCTACCGGACCTTACCGTGGTGTGCCGTGGGTACAACGTTTTATTTCGAATGTATCGACTCCGTCATCACTTTTGACCATAGGTCCCGTGTCCTGTTTACTGGAACTAAATATAGAGGGCTGTAAAAAAAGAGAAAAACCCCAACATCTTGATAACAAATATTACTCACGCATTCTCACTGCGATAAACCTCGTTAGTGGCAGTGGCACCGAAGCCAAATGATTGATTAGACATCGTCGCTGCCATGATAACTCCACAAATAACGTTGTTGTTTTTTGGCAGTCAGCACAAGGAAAGCTGCAGCAATGGTAAATGGTAAATGTTACAAAATGTTACAAAACACCCCGATTAATACACGTGGCACTTAGGTGCGGAAGTAAATAACTTTTTGTTAATTATTTATAAATGCTCAAACCGTTACGGGGGGCAGGTGTGCGGGGTTGTGTTGCGATCGAAGGCTCGTAAAAGGGGCGCGTGATCGAAAAGGTTTAGCTGCTTTTCCCTTTAAGAAACTCGAAGCAGTGTAGGAAAGGGCGGTTTTAAGTCGGGCGAAGCTGGCCGGCCCAGAGGTCCGGTCCCTCAAACAAACGGGAACAGATGATCCATAATACAGGGGTGTTTTTTTGGGGGGTTAGATCGCGTAAATATATAAATGTGTCGTTAAACCCGCCACCACCCGACACAGCCAACTAGTAAGGGTTGTCACGTAAACAGAACGTGGCCAATTCGTCACTAGTAGTGTGTTGGAGAGCCAAGACACAACATTTACAATTCGAGTACGACGTTTCGCCAGTAAATACAACCAGCTTCATCAGGCGACAGTCAGATTTGTGGAGAAGTCCACCTGTTTCGTTCCTTAAATAGAGGCGCAGAGGAGTAGGTGGTAGCAAGTGTGAAATGTTGGGTGATACCTTTAAAAAGTCACCAGGTACGTGTATATACACATAGGATGTGTGGTAGATAGGTTGCAAGTTAGGATGGTAGGTTAAAAGTTATATTATATTGGAAGGTAGATAAGCGGCAAGTTAGGATGGTAGGCAATTAGGTATATGAGGTAGGTATGTACACAGGTAAGTAGGTTGAACAGAACAAAGACAAAGATCCCCCGTATAGCCTTAACAGACTGTTGGGGTAAGTGCTTTTAGCGAGCACCTATGAAGGCCGGCACGGCGCACGAGGGGGTGGGTGGCCAACACCACGCCCGGCCGCCTTTATCGATGTTTACACATCACACCAGGTACTCATTTGAGGCTGAGTCGACCTAGTGGAGGCCCCGGGAACCGGTCCAGATAATCGTCACCGGTGTTGCCCGTGAAAGGGATTCGTGCTCGAGGCTCCGGGTCCGTCGCAGCGCAGCGCGTTAACCGCTGTACCGCCGACACACAGAACACAGCCCCAGCACACAACATTGGTGCCGATGTCGTCAGTATTGCCATGAGTGAAAACTGGCCACCGATTGGGTCAATGCCACCAAATTTTCATGCCCCGCTGCTCCGCGCTTCCCTTGTCATCGCCTCTTGGAGAGTGAACGTCAATGGGGCACGCCCTTAACAGGGCCCACTTGGGCAATCGTGCTCATAATCAGCTGTTAATCAAAGTCTGCACTTTGGTCCGGGGGCGATTCACACCGCTGCTTGCTTTCCCAGGGATTAGTGGAGGGCGGACGGGGAAATGAGAGGCTCTGAAAAACATCTCGGCAGGAGACTCTCGCCTCGATTTATTTCACGCCTGCGCTTTTCAGGGGGCCAAAATAAGAATCGAATGATAATAATAATTTACATTTATTTTGTAAGGCGCCTTCAGCTAATGGCTCAAGGAAAGGCCGAGAGAGACGGAGAAGCTGAATAGAATAAACTGACTCAAGAAGATGTGGGTTTAAGGCGAGAATTACACGTATACACATTATCGGACGAGCGAATGTCCAAGGGGAGGGAGTTCAACAAAGGGGAGAATCACACTCTTTGGTTCTTTCGGTAAAGTCACGTAGATAGAAAATAATAAAAATTAAAAAAAACACGGGAGAATGTTTTGCAAGGACGGACGGCCGCCACGGAGATGGAGTGATGAGATCGATTCACGGATGGTAGCAAGCACTGATCTGTGGTGGGGAGGGGGGGCGTTCCAAAAGTCCGGGCCTACTCTTCCACGATGGCACAGGCATCTCGGAAGAGGTGAGGGTAGTCACGCTATGTACCCCCACCGGCACACACGATCCGTCCAAGGACGAACTGCGGTGGAAACCCGTTCAGTGTTCATATCGCCCGGTGGACAGAGGCGCGGGGGGAGGGATTCAAGAATATTTCCCATCGTCTCGAACAATTTCTGTGCCCAGGGGATTGAAAGTCCGGCGTGCTGGGCATGAAGCCGCGGCTGCAGCCATCCCATTGAAACAAAACATAAAATCAAGCGCTGCTGAATTTGTACTGCCAAAAGTTCCAACCAATGGAGATCCGTGGGTCTTTCTTTCGTGCCTTTCATGCCTTTCACTTCTCCGGCTGCAATAATTAACTGGGCTGGTAAAAACAGGCAGTTGAGCAACAGAGAGAGAGGGAGGGAGAGACGTGGGAGTTCTCCTCTGCTTGTCAATTAACAAAATGTCCAATTAATTCAGGTCACGTGCGCCCTTGCCTCTCGGCGATTCTGACTGCGCTTATTCCGAGCACGGAAAGCGATCGCCGCTTCCATCTGGTCCCGACCACAGGGCAACACAGCACCCAGCCCGTTTGATCGCACTGGTGTGCGCACGTGTGCGCATGTGTGTGTGAGTGTGTGGGGAGCGGTGGTGTAGCGGTTAGCGCTACGCTGCGCTACGAACCTGGCGACCCGGGTTCGATTCACGCTCGATTATCTGAACAGGTCCTGGGCCTCCCCTAGGTCGACTCAGCCTCAAATTAGTACCTGGGGCGGTGTGTAAACATCGCCACTGGGGAGACAAAGGCGGCTGGGTGTGGTGTTGGCCACCCAACCCCTCGTGTGCCGCGACGGCCTTTATAGGTGCTCGCTAACAGCACTTGTCCCTCCAGTCTGTTCAAGCTATAAGGGGGGTCTTTACCTTTGTCTTTGTGCGTGTGGGAGTGCGTGTGGGAGTGCGAGCTCGGGTGTGTTTGTACAAGCGTGGCTGGGGTCTTCTTCGTCCGGTGTTTTGGTGTCCGCGTGCGTGCCCCAGGTTTTACCGCAGCACCACAGCTGCACAATGCTGGCGATACCCAACAAGTTCGAAGGGCATCTGCTCGCGATCGTCGCCCCGTAGTTCGGTGCGGCTCGAGACGTGTCTGTGCGATTCCCGCTCACGGCCACCAAAGCCCAGTGATGATTATCTGGACCAGCCGTGGGCCTCCCCTAGGTCGACTCAGACTTAAATGATAATCTGGTTGCGGTGTGTATGAGCATCGCCGCTAGGGAGAATAAGGTGGGCGGGCGTGGTGCTGGCCACTCACCCCCTCGTTTGCCGTGCAGGTTTTTATAGGTGCTCGCAAACAGAAAGTTATCCAACAGTCTATTATGGCTACACGGGGGATCTTTGTCCTTGTGTGTCCATATGTACGTACAAATCTGTAGCTTAACCACATATGTCATGGTTCTCTCTTCACTGCTATTCACTTGACATGGACACTGATTCATTTCGTCGACTTATCTCTTCGCACAGTTCAATATACACCACCAAAATCACCAGTCGTTCATTGTGACACCTGATGAATGTGAAATGTTGTCCTTCCATTCACATTTCATGAAGAAAAAATCAACAATTTGTTTGGACCTGCAAAAACGTTGTCCTGCAGTGTTCCATATTTTTCAATATATAAAAAAAACACGTTTACCCATAAACACTTATAGTTGTGTCTATTCCATATATAAATGTATATTACCCTACTAAAATGTTTCGCTTCTGACAAAAAACGATACTTATAAAAAACATATGCGTGTGTTTACTTTATTATTATCATAAAAAAACTTATCAGTTGTCCAAAATAGGCATCGATGCCATTGCACTTGGTGAAATTATTTTCCCGAACCTCTGATTTTTTTAGTTAATTTCAATAACCTTGTTTCGTTACAAAAAATATCAGCAAGTTAGGATAGGCAAGGATGTAATTTTTTTAAGCAAGTAAAACCCAGAGCTTTGAACTATTTTTCAGAGGCGACCTTGCTCAACACGATAGCTCATCGAAGTGGCTTCTACCATCATCGCATGTGCGAATTTATAGTCGCCAGATAATCGAATCGCAAGTTTCTCAATGTGGAGGGCAAAGCCGGAAAACTCAGAGAAATCCGAGCAACCACAGGGAGAGAGAACACATGGAACACATGGACACCCCAACGTGCAACAGGCATCGTCACGGTTGGGATCAAACCCACGATCTCCTGCATACAAGGGGAGAAAGATCTCACCACCGCGGCGCACCACTTCATAATGATGTTTTGATCGATGATAATGCTGACGATGATGTTAGACTGATGGTTACCATGACGATGATGATGAGACGAACACAAATATCGAATCTGAGTCGTGTACTGTGCTAAAGATGACTTAGCACGTTGGTTTTCGCAGGCAATATCAGGATTCACAAAATATATTTTTGGATTAGTTCATGCAATAATCTGGTGAAATGTGTGTCATCAAGACCCTCAACCACCCGACGCGGCTAAACAAAATGTAGCGGTCACGCGCGCAAGCGTTGATTGACGCGCCAACAGTTATTGTTTCGGTTCACGAGCAAATCTGAAGACCCAATTCTCGCAGCAAAATTTAGCGATTAGATACTCAATCGTGAAGACGTCAGAGCCCGCGTGGATTTTGGGGGAAACTGGCCGGGAGTCGAGAGGAATTCCGTTGAAGGCGCGTGCGATGGGACGCAGAATTCGAAGGCGCGCGAGTCGCGTTATTCACCATTGCGAGACATTTGAGTTGCGCGCGCGTGTGTGCGTGTGCGTGTCTTTCTCCTGCTTTCGTCGTTTTCTGCAGAAGTCTTCCCTCCCACCGTTTCCCTCCCAAAGCTCCAACGGGCTAATCACTCCCACGTGGAGAGGAGCGGATGGAGACACTGTTTCTCAAGGCCACCTGCTTTTTTCCGCCCCCCCCCCCCCCACACAAACTCCGGGCTTCGTGTCAGACCGGCTGGCGGGTGCCGAGACCCACAGCAACAACAAAAAAAACACGACTCCGAATAATAATAAAAAAATGTGAGCGCAATGCGCCACGAGCAACGATTGCCACGGCGGTCACGAAAAGTCCGCGCATCGGTCAGAGTTCTGAGAAAACTGGGGCCACGACATGACGCTTTGACAAAACAGCGTGGATACGATACCCACGCACGCGGCAATATTTCGCGCATCCACTCACACACGCGCAATCGGAGGTCAAAGATAAGTGAAACGTTTTATTTTACCAGGTAAGGCCCACTGAGCTACATAGATCTTTTTCAGAAGCGACCTGGCCACAAATGATAGCTTAACGATGTGGAAATTTATCGCAGACACATACTCTATAATGCATGATTCTAAATGTAGAGGGGAAAACTCGGATGACCCGGCGAACAATCCACACGATCAAATATACATCAGGACATGCAAACTTCAAATATACAGCAGGCATCAGGGTCAAGATCGAGCCCACGACCTCCTGCATACCAGGCGAGGTAGTTAACATCTCGCTACCGTGCAAATATATTCACAATATAGTTGAGCACTGCTGAAGCAAGTCATATTTCATAATGACGAAAGAAGGTCTGGATGTGTAACCTAATTAAAAAAAATCATTTAGAACAAAAACATTTATAATCTGAAATTCGAGCCCGGATATGAAACTTCGGATTGATCCGAAAGTATAATGTCACGTGAAATGACATCGCGTATCTTTACTCACTTGCGTGCTGTCACGTGGTATTAGGTGCCATCGCTTTTGTTTGCACGGAAATCGGTGAAGTTTACATTTTAAACTATCCAATTTTTTTTTATCCCAAGTCACCTTTAAAGACCTGAAATATTTACATCTGAAAACAATCCCTATTCATGGGATATTGACGGGAGATAAATTATAGCTCGGAAGGAGATAAAGAGATGGATTTTAGGAAGGTCTGCATCTAATGAATTTTATCCGGGTCCTCTGGTTTTCCCCTCCACATTTAGAAACATGCGTTTAGAGTACTGGGCTGCTATAAATGTGCACGTGATAAGTCACTTTGATAAGTCATCATTTGTGGCCAGATCGCTTCTGAAAAATAATCTATATAGGTCAGTGGGCCTTACCTGCTGAAATAATACATATATTCCAGGGTGACGCTTTAAATAGAAACTCAGACCTAGTCATAGATCAATAAAATTATGATATTGATGATGATAAAAAATGGTAAAGGTGCCGCCCTGAAATTTCCTGCTCACATTCCTGCTGGCTGAAGGGCATCCAATAAAGGGAGCTCTATTGAGTATTTAGCTAGATGGACATTTCGTAAGGGGTGTGAGTACTCACACTTTACTCCACCACATATGCCGACATGGACAAGGTATCCACAAGAGGAACATGATTGGTCTTCGATGCTTAAAAATGAAAAAAAAGTCACCACCACCTTGGGCTTATTTACCACTTTAAGTGTGACACAAACAATAAACGCGAGCCCATGCAGATACGTTGCTTCAGACCGTATTCTGTCTCGAGCCGCTCGTGTCTACAGCTCTGCTTGCGTGTGTGTGTGTGAGTTGAGTTGTTCTCCACCCCACCACCCCCCGCGCACGTCCGGCCAGCACGTTTGGCTACGCACGCTTGCGGAAAGAAAGTTCCAAAATACGTGCAGCTCATGCCACACTGGATCGAGCGGGGAGGACCCTGTAAGCTCTCAAACGTTGTCTGGCTGCAAGAACAGCGCAAGATTACCGGAAGAAATGATGCCAGCTACTTTTAAGTCGAGATTGAAAACTCATTTCTTTTGAACTGCTTTTTGTGTTTAGTTTGTTGGCCGTTCACCGCGCCCTCCGATTAACACGATTGGCTACGTACGGTGCGAAAGAAGTTCAACATACATACATATAGACTCCTCCACCAGCATGTAAATGTGGAAAGTCCACCACTGCTTCAAAACTGCTTGATGACATTGAGCACTTCCACATTGAGTAATGCCTGCCACATACAACGTGTAAATTTAGTTTAAAAAAAATTTTTTTGTTACATTTAGTTTGTAACAGAAACCTACCCGAGGAGGAGCAGTTCAGAATCAGACTATTTATTTATACTGCAGGAATCCGATGAACTTTCAAGCTCTTTTTCACAGTTCACTCGGAGCATCCTCGGCTCCATCCCCATGCTCATAACCTCTGCTCCCCCCCCACCCTTCCATCAACACCGCAGCTCACCGCCGGGGCAGATGTGTACGTCCACGTGTGGAGGGAGCCTTGCGTTTGTCCCCAGAGAAGGAACGTCTGGAAATGGGAGAATCTGTGTAAACACACGCTCCCAAAGTCTATGCCTTGTTTGGAATCCAAACAAGGCCGCTTGTGCGTGCCACAAATGGAAACAGAACTTCTTTCTTGCCTGCAGTCATCGTGCGCGAGCGTGTGTGTGTGTTTTGCGCGTGCTTGTGTGTGTGTTTTGTCAGGGAGCGGTGGTGTGGCAGGTTAGCGCGCTGCGCTACGAACCTGGCGACCCGGGTTCGATTCCCGCTCACGGACAACATTCAGTGACGATTATCTAAACCGGTCCTGGGCCTCCCCTAGGTCGATTCAGCCTCAAATGAGTGCCTGGCGGGGTGCGTAAAAACATCGCCATTGGGGAGACAAAGGCGGCCGGGCGTGGTGCTGGCCACCCACCCCCTCGTGTGCCGTGCCGGCTTTTATAGGTGCTCGCTAACGGCACTTGCCCCAACAGTCTGTTCAGGGTATACGGGGCGTCTTTGTTTTGTGTTTGTGCGTCTATGTGGGGAGCGGTGGCGCAGTGGTTAGCGTGCTACTGCGCTACGAACCCGGTGACCCGAGTTCGATTCCCGTGCACGACCAATAACGGTGATGAATATTGAAAATGGAACTGCTCCCCCTCCTCCGAGCCCCGAGGTCGACTCATCCTTCAAGTGGGTATCTAGTGATGTGTGTAAACATCGCCACTGGGGAGACAAAGGCGGCCGGGCAAATAACCCCATATAAGCCTACAGATACTATTGGCGCGAGTGCTGTTGGTGTGCGCTCATCAAGGCCAGCAAAGGAGGTGGTGTGACCAATACCACGCCCGACCGCCTTTGTCTCCCGAGTGCTTGTGTGTGTGTTTTTTTACCACCACACCAGGTAGTCAATTCAGGCCTGAGTCGATCTAGGGGAGGCCCAGGCGCCGCAAATCAGACATCACGTAACGTCACCCCAATACATTTGCGATCACGCGGAAATCTTCAGACGCGGTCACAGTCATTTGCATCTGCGCGGGAGGCGATGCGAGCGAAAGTTTTTTTTTGATAGGAAACATTTCACTCAAGGGTCCGACGACGCGCCACTTGGAAGCCTCTCTGTTTACGGAGAAACAAACCAACGCAAAAGGGCGACTTCACTTTGCCACTTATCCACAAGGGTCCCCAACACCCTCCACTCTCTCTCCACCCCCCCCTCGCCCCTTGTTTGCAGGGCAGAAGGCAGCATGTTTCCGATCGTTGTATTGTAGCCGCGACTGTAATCTTGGATTGCAAAATTCGGAGGGGGGAGGGGCGGGCATGCAATCCGCCGACTTCCTCTTCTTCTAGGGATTGCGTTCATATTTAAAACGAATATGATACAAAAAAAATCATAATGATGATGATTCTAGTGACAATTTAAAGGGCAAATAATAATACATTTGGAATTTGCGACAATTTGAGAAATTGATCATTATGAACGCAATTCTAAGTAAGTCAGATCACCGGTCAGGTCGTGATTTCAGATCATTACTTTGTCAATACCGAATAGGGTACTCCTACAACTTTTGAATGATCATCAATCCGGACAAATGCTACCGGAATGCGCCCGGATCATATGTTAGACCGCTGACAAGCGTGGTGAAGTATGGTCAAAACGTCCTCACTGCCTGCACGGCGTGGTGGGGAGACCTTCATCCAGCAGTGGATTGATAAACAGTAGGAAGGCACGACTCCCATGATTCCTTGCATGCATGTCATGTGATCACCGCCTTGTCCAGACCACCAGCTCGGAAGAGCTGAATGTGTTGCCGCATTCTTGTTTTTACCACCACCACCATCATCATCATCAAACAACAAAGATAAAGATCCCCCGTATAGCATTCAAAGACTGTAGGGGCAAGTGCTGTTAGCAAGCACCAATGAAGGCCGGCACGGCACACGAGGAGGTGGGTGGCCAACACCACGCCCGGCCGCCTTTGTCTTCCAAGTGGCGATGTTTTTACACACCACACCAGGTACTCATTTGACTCTGAGTCGACCTAGGGGGAGGCGCAGGACCGTTTCAGATAATCTTCAGTGGTGTTGGCCGTGAGCGGGAATCGAACTCGTGTGGCCGGGTCCGTAGTGCAGCGCGCTACCCGCTACACTACCGATCCCCACACCATCATCATGGTGCCCTGCATGTGAAAGGGTCGCGTGGCATGGTGTTAACTCCCTCGCCTGGTATACAGGAGGGCGTCGTTTCAATCCCGACTCTGACGCCTGCTGCTGTCTATTTGGAGTTTGCGTGTTCAACCCCCTGGGTCGCGTGGATTCTTCTCGGGGTCCCCCGCCTTTCCTCTCCACGTTGAGAATCCACATCACGCGTTTAGAGTATTTGGCTGCTATTAAATGTCCCCACGATCAGCCGATTCGTCGAGCGATCCATTTGTGGGATAGTCCAGGTCGCTTCTTAAGAAAAGAGCTGGAAAGCTCAGTGCGCCTTACCTGGCAAAATAAAAAAAATATAGTTGAGTTTTAATCTTGATTTGACGCTTTCGTGACTGCAAGAATCCATACTCTTTGGTTCTTTCAAGTAAGACGGTCACTTGTTGTTGCGATCGAAACGTCGTGATCTATTATTTTTTCTACCTACGTGACTTTACCGAAGGAGCCAAAGAGTTTAGTTTAAGTTTAGATTGGACTGGGGACTTGGAGAGAGGGAGAGAGATTTGGCGGGGAAGAGAAAGGAGGGAGAGGTAACGATTAGAGGCAGAGACAGATACCATGGACAGAGTTGGTAGGAATGCGGAGAGGGAGCAGATTTGAGTAGAACCCTCTGGAAAGTTCCAGAAGGGACGGGCAGAATGATATACAGAGGGGGGGGGGGGGGGCTACGTGAGCACAGGGCCACGCTGTGGGAGGGAGCTTCCTCCGAGTGTTCCGGTGTGGAGCTGTGTTGCTGGAACAATAAAGTTCCATTTCCAGGACCACTCGGGTGGACGACCTGTCGCATGCGTCCCGCATGGATGTGAGTCGCGCCTTGCTGCCGCTGTTTGTGCCGCCGCCGCCGCAGCAGTAGCAGCAGCAACATCAGCAGCATCAGCAGCAGCAACAGCATCAGTAGCAGCAGTAGCAGCAGCATGAGCAGTAGCAGCAGCAGCATGAGCAGTAGCAGCAGTAGCATCAGTAGCAGCAGCAGTAGCAGGAGTATCAGCAGTAGCAGCATCAGCAGTAGCAGGGGCAGCAGCATCAGCAATAGCAGCATCAGAAATAGCAGCAGTAGCATCAGCAGTAGCAGCATCAGCAGTAGCAGCATCAGCAGTAGCAGCAGCATCAGCAGTGGCAGCATCAGCAGTAGCAGGAGTAGTAGCAGCATCAGCAGCACGAGCAGCATGATCAACAGGAGCAGCAGCAGCATCAGTAGCAGCAGCATCAGCAGTAGCAGCAGCATGATCAACAGGAGCAGCAGCAGCATCAGTAG
>CM025651.2:3495604-3514494 GCA_014621495.2 Entosphenus tridentatus
TATTATTTTATTATTTCCATTCTACGTGACTTTACCGAAAGAACCAAGAAGATGAATCCCTGCAGTCACGAAAGCTTTAAATCGAAACCCAACATACCCTGGGCCACCTCGCAGCGCGGTGGCCTTGGGTGTTGCCCAACCCAGGGCGAGCCAACAGCCCTTGCCTCCTGAGTGCTGGGCAACAGGCGTGGCTCAATGAGGAGGTTCGCAACAGTTTCAGATGTCAAAAAATAATTCATGCGAAAAAAGTGCAAGATACGCACGTGTGCGCGTACAATCCGACTTCGCAACTGTCTCACGCTGTCCCCACCAACCCACGCACCCGATCCCACCAGCTGATCCATTTCCTTCCTTTTCCGTTCCTCTCTTGAATTCTCCCCTTGCAGAATCATCTCTGTGAAATCATCCAGCTGTGACCCTCTCGGGATGTCATCCCGCAAAAACGCCACCTTCCTTTCCCCCCTCTCTCTATCGCTCTCTCGTCAGGCTCCTGAGTCATTCCCTCGTGTAGTCATTCTCTCTCGGTACACCTTCATTCTTTTTCTTTTCTATATGTATATTGGACTTCTTTTGCACCGTACGCAGCCAAACGTGCTAATCGGAGGTGTGGGGGAATGGACAACCAACATAACACTCAAAACTGTGATAACAAAAAATAGTTTTCAATCTAGATAACA
Source organism: Entosphenus tridentatus (assembly GCA_014621495.2). Classification (NCBI taxonomy): domain Eukaryota; kingdom Metazoa; phylum Chordata; class Hyperoartia; order Petromyzontiformes; family Petromyzontidae; genus Entosphenus; species Entosphenus tridentatus. The sequence goes on from CM025651.2 coordinate 3,496,282, forward strand.
AATATGCATAGCTCGAGTGTCTTCCTATCGGAAGGAAGAGCGTTCCAGACGGCCGCAGAAGCGCATCTGAAAGTGCTCGACGCAGCGACCGTCTTTGTTCGATGGCTTAGCCAAAATCCGCTGACCCCGTGCATTCTTCCGTAACGCAGAATATGATGCTAGTGTGCGTATGCGAACGTACATTGAGTGGCAGGTAGGCTTTGTGCTAACACTTGTGCCAAACACCAGCAAGAGCGTGGGTTGGATACCCGACTCTGACGTCTTTCTGTGTGGAGGTTGTATACTCTACCCCTGCCCTGCATTGATTTCCTCCGGCTTCTTCCTCCCATAGCTAACGGGACGTCACAATGCAACTGGTATTGGCCAAGCACATCATCAACGCTGAACGACGACCGAAACAAATATTCAATTACTCTTTGGTTTCGATTTAAAGCTGTCGTGACTGCAGGGATTCATATTCTTGGTTCTTTTATTTATTATTATTATTTTATTGTTTTTTTCCCTTCTACGCGACTTTACCGAAAGAATCAAGAATACTCTTTGGTTCTTTCGGTAAAGTCACGTAGAAGGGAAATAATAAAATAATAAAAATAAAACATAAAATAATTCTCACGACGTTTCGGCCACAACGCAAGCAGCCGGCCTCTTGAGAATTATTTTATTACGTTTTATTTTTTAGTATTTCCATTACAAAGCTTTAAATCGTAATTTAACTCGGTGAGGTGTTCCCCCACCCCCCCCCCCCGGGTAGAACAATTGGAACCAATGCAATAAATAAGAACGATCACACTCACCCCCGGTGCAACCTGCTGCGCGAGCAGCACAATTCGCGCACTTCATTGATGAGAAACGCAACGTAGACACTCGACATTGAGCCACATCAATGACAATCGCAGAATCCACGAGCACCAATATTTCAAGAAGAAAATGAAGACAATAGAGGTAATGTGGAACAAACAAAACAACGCAATCGGTTAATCAGACGAGGCTAATTAAAACAATTAAGAAGGGACACGCTCTGCTGGAACAAGCAAGAATGATCGCGATCAATTCCAGTGATAGTGCTCGTGTACAGACCGCACGTCAACTCACCGCTGTGTGCCGTGGGCGCTATTTGACCATACTTCACCACGTGGGTCAGTGTGGGTAGGCGTAGGCGGGGTGGCATACAAGTACGGTACAACAACCTATCTTTCTGCACTGCCCTAGGCTTTACGAAGGACAAGACAGTACTGTACATACAACTACAACACCTCCAAATTGCCCGGATGGCTACGTACGGTGCGAAAGAGGTTCAACATACACATATATTTAATAGATTTGGCTGCACTGCCATCTGCTGACCGCATGGACCCCCTAAGCAGCCTAAAACGCACGGTAAACGATTCACATTTGATTTGTGGGGTTAGAATACGGGGGTGCGATGCCCAATGTGTGTTGTACACCCATCTCCAACTCGACGCGGTCATATGAATACAGTGTCAGCCACGCCAAGTGCGATCGCTTCAGCAGACCGGTGCGTTGCAGAGCGATCCACACCATTTATCGATTACGCTTTTATGATGGGCAGTCGATCCAGGCCGAAATATCCTGCTTGGCTTCTGACATATTGGTGATATTGAGCGCATTACATGTGCCACGGTGGCGAGATGGTATGGAGGAGGTCGTGGGTGCAATCTCGACTAGGGCTGAACGATTTGGGGAAAATATTTAAAATATCTAAAGCTTCAGTTCAATATTCACGTGTAATAGATTTAAAACATGTGATGGAGCATTACCACATGATATCATCAAAATATGAACTGCTCTAGATATTATAATGCAAGGATGAGAACTTAAAATATATGAATTGCTTCCAAAATGTATTTATAAAAAAATTGAAATAGAACAATCAAACATAGAACAATTGTTAAGTTGAATCAATAAAGTTATAATAATAAAAAAAAACTATTTCATTAACAAAGTAATAGGACTTTTCAAATCGCAAAAAATCGCAGCCTTTGCGATTTGCTGATCGCATTGTTTCAAATTGCGAATCCGATTTGAAATCGATTACTCGTTCAGCCCTCGTCTCCACCCTGACGCCTGCTGCTGTATATTTGGAGTTTGCGTGTCTCCCTCCCCGTGGTCGCGTGGATTTTTCTCCGGGTCCTCCGGGTTTTCCCTCCACATTAAGAAACATGAGTTCAGAGTATTTGGCTGCTATAAATTTCCACACGATAAGCCGCTTCGTTGAGCTGTCGTTTGTGGCCAGGTCGCTCGGTCGTCATGAGCCCCTTCATCTGTCTCCTTCTTCACCATTGGAACCTCATTTGCCAGTAAGAAAATATGATAACTGTTTTTTTACCCTTCTAACTGGCAACACAACTGACACCTTTTTTTGTTTGCATTATGGCTGCAGGTGTTGTGATCTATGCAAACATGACTCCTTGTAAAAAAGGTGTCCGTTTTGTTGCCAGATAGAAGGGTAAAAAAACAATTATCTGCCTCCTTCTTCCCTGCTTTTTAAACGCAAACAGTGCATTGGTGAAACATTCCGGTATGTGTGTTCATCGGTCCTGCTATTGTCCAAAGTAAGACATCAAAATAGCCCATCCACTTTCCAACCCTTTCTCGTTTGAATAAGCGGCACACTACATGAGTGAAAGCCTCATCCTGAATGGTCAATCACAAAACGCCTCCCGTGCCTCTGCGCACAGGAGAGAATACGGGCGGAGAGAGACCCCTACCGTCTGGCGTGGTGCTGGTCACCCACCCCCTCGAGTGCCGTGCCGGCCTTCAGAGGTGCTCGCTCTAACAGCACTTGCCCCAAACGTATGTTGATGCTATACGGGGGATCTTTGTCTTTTTTTGTGCGTGGCTAAACGGTAGTGTAGCGGTTGGCGAGCTCCGCTTCGAACCCGGCGACCCAAGTTCAATTCCCTCTGACGATTTTCTGAACTGGTTCTGGGACTGCCCTTGAATGCTCCTCATGCAACTTATGACTTTATTTATTTATAAAACTACTTCAATAATTACTTACTATTTCGGGTCAAGGCTTCAAGATGACATAGGGATTACGAGAGACATCACAAGTGGACAAAGTTTGTAATTAGACCTTGAATATTGTACAAGTTCTTGCCGAGAGGAGCTGCGGACGGGCAATTCTGGAAAATTGCCTGATGATGCTGGATGTAATTACCAGCGAAACGTCGTACTCAAAAATTGCGAATGTTGTGGATTCACTCTTCAACACACCGGTGGGCTAAAGTTGTGAACTATTTGTCTTTTGTCAACGTGACACATTTTTTTTACTGATTGGCACATTTATAAATAAGGCGATCTAACCCAAAAACCTTTATTATGAATAATATTGGTCGCGAAAGCCTACGTGTTAAACTGGGCTGTTTAGGTCAGTCAAAAACTGTGAGCTCAAATCCTTGTGGTGCTCAAAACACTGACCTCGTGATGCTGATGCTGATGATGGATCTTATGATGGGCATCGGTGGAACATCTCCCCAGAATTAGAAATTACAATTTCATGATATAAAGTACGCCTACGTGAGACATACATGATAGTTCATTGTCTCGCGTGGTGTTTTAATATTATTATGGTGACAAGAAAAGATACAAACCGGGACTATTAATGTCCTGGGAAGACCGACATATTTCCCAAAAGGGTGATTCTGGGAAAACCAAGGCAGGTAGCAATCCTAGTTAATGCTTTGTCGTTGAGAAGCAACACTTGAAATCTGTAGTGAATTGTGAATTTACGACACTCGAGGGATGACATCACGGTGAAGCCACTGCCATTATATTCACAACCTAAATGCTGCGTTGGAACTTGTCTGCGAAGGCAGAGTGTCTGGCCATGATTTTAAAGGTTATTCTCATTCAGAAAGACAAAAAAACGTATGGCTGACGGTGCAAGCCCCACGTAGTCAACCCCGAACTCATCTTGAGTTCCACATCCCTTCTCGACACCAGATGGCAGTGTTACTCCATGGAAACTCTTTTCTAACGTCTGTGATTCACACCAGGGTCCCACTGGCACTTGGGCAAGTGCTCCAAATCAATGGGTGGCCCTGAGACCACTGTGGAAATTCCACGTTCCCATGAAAGGGACCGGCCTTTCGATATGAAGGCGCACTGTTGACTAATCCACGAATGAATACTCATTATTCGAGTAACACACCGCAAACAAATTAAATCACAATTTTAAATGAAGCATTGCTCTTCTTGGTTCTTTCGGTAAAGTCACGTAGAATGGAAATAATAAAATAATAAAAATAAAACATAATAAAATAATTCTCACGACGTTTCGGCCACAAGGCAAGCAGCCGTCCTCAGGTGAAGAACAGGTCTGTCGAGAAGACAGAGTCTACGTGACTTTACCGAAAGAACCAAGAAGATGAATCCCTGCAGTCACGAAAGCTTTAAATCGAAATTTGATGCATTGCTGTACAAGATTTACAAATTAATAGCATCATGTTCTCATCGTATCCAACCGTCTGCCTTTAGGCCTTCCATTTTGGTTCCTGAGATTTGGGCGACACTCCTCAATGTTTGTCCCAGTAACCTGCCCTTCCCTGTCCTTAATGTTGCTCCCCACCCATCACAGCCTTCTCAACCCGATAGTGTTTACGATGCCTTAATGCAAATTTGTTTTTTAATTCCAAACTTTGAAGTTTTTTTAAAAAAAATTCCAATCATCATCTGCATCCACCTGTAATAAAAGGGGCAGACGCTTATTTTCAAGGTTACTTATTTTTTTATAGACCAACTTTCTTCTTATATATTCATTAACACAGATATCACTCCTGGCTCAAGAACCAATTTCTCAACACTAAAGGTGACCTCTTAAACTCTTCAAAAGCAATTTACGTTGCCCATCAAAACCCTCACGCTTCTGCAATATGTCTTGTCACCTCCTCCATGCACTGACAGTTCTAAAGCCATGGCAAAGTGAATTCATTAAAATAGTCTCTGTTACTAGTGCTTAGGTGGCTTTTTTCTTCCGCGGATGTGCTGAATAGCTCTCCAATGTCTTCGTCACGATGGCCCGACACTTCGTTCCGGCTGCCGGGAGCTTCCTCGTGAACCAAAACTGAGCGAGCCGCTCACTTTCTCCCGAGATTGTACACCAGCAGCAGCAGTCGGCCACACTATCCATGTTACATCGAGTTCGTGCAGAAGCTCACGGAACGTGGAGCTAAACGTCGGACATCGTGCCGAACAGCAGAGCTATGCAGTCCATGAGCCTAGGCCAATTAATCTTGATTTTTTAGCTTTCGTGACTGCAGGAATCCATTCTCTTTGGTCTTTTCGGTAAAGTCACGTATGTAGAAACATAATAGGCGGGACGACCAGGGCAAGAAAAAACTGCTGTAGTTTTCCCACCTGATGACGATTGCTTGTGTTGCGATCGAAACGTCGTGCTTTATTATTTTTCTACCTACGTGACTTTACCGAAAAAACCAAAGAGCTAGGCCAATTATTTTACTTCCTGGCACCACAAGCGATGGAGACATTTTACTTCTACCAGCATCTTTGAATCTCCAATAAATGTTAATTACGCACTAACCTTCTTTAATAAGCGTGTAATCGCATAATACACGTTAATGTGCATGTACCGTAACTCTACCACTAAATATTGACCACCACTGATGTCACGGTGCTGAATCTTGCACTGGCTTATGTACATTTCGCATGCAGTCTCATTGTGCTTCTACTGTGTAGCATCATGGGTAAATAATACTAAACGTTACTCTGTTCCGTGCCTCCACAAATGAATAAAATGTGTCTCAGTCCTTTGACCTGCGGGCTTTCCAGATCGAAATGCTGCTGGGCTATGCTGGTCCGGAAAGCCACGTGGCCGCCAGTAGGCAAGGCGACATCGTTGTTCACGTGTGGAGACACGTGACGGTGTGACCGCTTGTACATTACTCTCCTCGATTGAATGTCTTGCAAGTGAAGGGAGGGATGCATAGCCCAACGTAATAGCCCCGCCGAGCACTCTAGAAGTCTGCAGTCCATTAATGTAATCCCGCACATTATGCAATATGCTGATTAAATAAGGAAGTCACATAATCCACTTTCATCGTCCATGTGCTGTAAATATTGGCCATCTCCAGTAGTTACCGAATTTTTGCCCGAAGCACCGTCGGAGTGCTACGCTTTGAGCATCACGTCGAGTTGTGGTCCATACACCAGGCAAAGGTGAGATGAGGGAAGGAGAGCACAACAACACCGCCAGGGTTGATTAAAGATTAATTTCCCAGTGCAATAAGCAATTTCCGAATTTAAATTTCCTGCATTGCATTCTTCCTCTTGTCTCTCCACATACCCATATGTCCACATTTAATGGAGAAATCATAATCCTTCAACACAGCGAGAGTGAAGCCAATAAAAGCGCTGTTTGAATGCGTAAAAGGCAAAGGGGCAGCCCTGCAAAGGCGGGCCCATGCCACTTTTGGTGGAAGGCCCTTCTTGAGAGCGAGCTCCTCTGGAGGGCATCTTGCCATCCTCTTCCAAAGTGGCCAGACATATGGTGCTTGCCAGAAATAAACCACAACACCTTGCGGATCTCATCAAGGAGCAAAAAAAACGTCACGCGAATTCCGGTGGTCATCCTCGCAGCAACAGCGGATTTTGGCTAACATCGAACAAAGACGGTTGCCGTATCACGCGCTTTCACATGCGCTTCTGCGGCCGTCTGGAACGCTCTTCCTTCCGATACTAGGACGTCACTGGTGCTATGCACTTTTACATCTGGGTTGAAAACTAATTTCTTTAGAACTGCTTTTTCTGTTTAGTTTATTGTCCTTCTCCTGCACCACCGACTCTCACGGTTGGCTACGGGGTACAAGAGGTTACATTACCCGACCGCACGTGGCCTGTCGATGGACGAATGGGAATGTATCGATATACCCTGCTGGGTGGACGGAAACGGCGAGGGGGAATTTAAGAATCTTGCACAGTGGTTTACACTTCCGCGCTGGAGATTCACCTGGAGAACTCTGGGATTGCAGGCCCAGTGTGGTAACGATCACACCGCGGCAGGAACACATTCCTGCGGAGGGAGCTGGTAGGAACGTTGGGTTGCTCGGTCAATGGCCAGGGTCAACGGCGGCGTGGTGTATTCCACAAAGATGCCCGACTGTGAGGTCGGGCACAAGCCGGCGTGAGTAGGTTAAACGTTGAGTTTTATAAGGGCACCACGGGGTGAGTAGCCCCTCCCCACCAACCCAGCCCCACCCCCACCCTCCACCCAGCCCCACCCTCCCCACCCAGCCCCTCCCCACCCTCCCCACTCAGCCCCTCCCCACCCTTCCCTCCCCACCAAGCCCCACCCTCCGCACCCAGCCCCTCCCTCCCCATCCAGCCCCTCCCTGCACGACGGACGGACAAAATAATCTCCTGTGGGCTGGTGTAAGCAGGAGGTTACTACCAGTATAATGTGCAGGATGTGACCTGAGTTTGTAGCATTGTTATTTTATAATGGCATTACAACGACAATAACAACAACAATATGACTCTGTAGAAATATTTCGTAAAAATGGAAAGGTGTATATTTTAAATCAATGTCCGATCTCATAAGACAAGCATATCACAGCAAGTTATTATTATGATTACGTGAAAATCCTTTCCAATATCTCATCCTGCGTGTTAACGGGACACATTTTTTCATTGGCTGTATTGTTACCATAACATACAACCTTTACCCGTTAAGTTTCAAATTTGAACGATTACAAAATGCCACCAAATGTAGCGGTCTATAGGCATATCAGAAGAGTTTACATAATGGGAGTTAATTATTTTAAAACCGTTATTATCACACGTTTTCGTCGTACAGAACGTTTACCGTTGTTGAATGTTTAAGTAACATTTGTGTCGGTCATTCTGGCTGTTTGGCGATAATTATGAATGGGAAGCTAACGCGACATCAAAAAGGAAAGTGGAAATCTGATTAGAATAAATTAAATACATGTTTTGCCCAACTCATATTTGTATTTGGAAGTCAAATTTATGAATTTATTGTCACGGTGTTGCTGGTACTTCATTATTGCTGGCAAGCGCACACATTTTCATTGTGTTTACATTTAAATACTCTTTCCATAAAACATGCATGGCAAATTAATTACTCAAAAACCAATTAAATGGGGTTCCCAAGGGTTATAATATTGGACGGCAACGCGTGCATCCTTCACCGGAGTTGGCTGGTTCACGTGATTGTGGCATGTAGCTCATTTTAATGAAGTTTAAAGGCTGTCTGAACAATAACAGTGGTCAACAAAAAAAAATTTGGCCTGGACTTTTGCAGCTGTTCTAGACTAATTTCAGGGTGCTGATTCCAAATCTGATCTCAGATTTGCTCTATCACATCTCATTTTTATGCTATCGGCATACCCCATTTTCATTGATTTTACCCGAAATTAACTCCGTCACTTATGATTGCAAGTTGTTGCGAGTCAGTGACTGCTTTAGTGTTAAATATCGTGCTGTATTTTTAAGATAGTGTGTTTATAATATCATTTTATGTAGATATCCACATTTGTTTAATATTTTTCTTCTGCAGTTTTTATTGAAAATGCAATATTTGATATCTCAAAAACCTGATGTGATAGACAAAAACTGATGCCAGATTTGAAATCATCACCCAAAAATTAGTGTGTTGACCAGTGTAATACAGAGCGAAAGTGTCTCCGCGCCTGAATAATAATTGCGTGGCGCGCATCTCCATCGTGGTCTCGGGCCGAGTGTTGGAAATTCCACATTCCTATGGCAAGGACCAACTTATACATAGGGCCGCAATTGCTCACTCGACGCACCCATCTAGTAAAGCCTCAAAGAGTGGCGCAATTTTTATTTGATGGTTGATGATGAGGATGTTCATGATGATTGATGACTGTGGTCATGATGGTAGCGATGATTATCTTAGTATTGATGGTGGTCGTAATGATAATTGGCATGAGCTGAATTAAACGTTGCTCAGATTTCAATTCAATATTTTAGAGTGTCTGCTGTCCCCTCATTTGAGATCGTATATGAAAATAATAAACTGTCATAGGAATGTGGAATTTTCACCATAGGAATGTGGAATTTCCACCACAGATTCAAGGTCAGCATTGGAGATGCGTAATGTAGCAATGTTCCTTTGAGTAGAATCTTCCTTATTATTTGGACTAGGTTTTTCCATCAAAAGCCCCGGGCTCTCGCATAAACTGCGTTGCGACGTCATTTTATGTCTGTTGAAGGCGAACGACACGGCGATCTATTCATCTCGACAAGCTCTACACGATGCGCTAATCAAAGTTCCAAAGTTTTGTTTCTTCTGCGCATTCGTCCTCGCTGCTGCGCTTGGACGAATTCCATCACAGATAAAATGAACTTTCAATAAATAAACAACGCTATATGTACGTTTTAATGAAACAATTATCCAGTTGAGATACTACTTTCGTGTTTGGCATTCGGCACTTCACAAGCAGGAATTACTTTTTAACGAATTAAGGTGTTGTGAACACTGAATTTGCTTTCGCGACAATAAAATTCCCCTCGTATCGGCAATTTGTCATGCAAGGATGCATTCAAAATAAAAGGAGTTATGGTTGTGAATTCAGCTTTCCCAGACACCAATTAAACACTTCAAATTAAACCCGGGCAGGAATTTGGAGCACAATAATACATCGCGTTATCCCGACGATGCTCAGTGGGGGTGGAGTGGGAACTTAAAACGTGTAAAAAATTCACAACTGTATTTTAAAAAATATATAAAACAAAAAAAAAAAACAGCGTGAACATCACGTGCCGTTGACAATCTACTTGCTGGATGGATGCCTCTGCACTCCATGCTTTAAGGGGGGGGGTTCTGTTAGCCATACTTCACCTCGACCAGACCTGCTTCAGACGTCACACGTGGCTGGGGACTACGACTCAGGCTAATGCGTTCCCCGCTCGATCCAGTGCATTCGTTAACCGTTTTCATATATACAAATATATTTATATATTTTGGGGTCTTTCGGTAAAGTCACGTAGATAGGATAAAATAATAATAAAATAAAAAAACTACGACGTTTCGATCGCAACACAAGCGATCGTTATCATTTCCTCCTGATGACGGTTGCTTGTGTTGCGATCGAAACGTCGTAGTTTTATTTGATTATTTTTTGGACATATCTACGTGACTTTACCGAAAGACACAAAGAATATGAATTTCTGCAGTCACGAAAGCTTTAAGTCAAGATTTACAGAATTTTTTTTTTAAACATAGTATTTTTTGTATCCTGCGTGAGAGGTAGTGGCAGAATTTGGAGGCCTTCGTCCGGCAGTAAATCTCGAATAAAAACTCATTGTTAAATAACTCCTTCAGAACTGCATTTTTTGTGTGCGTGTCGTTTGTTGTCCTTCCCCCGCACCTAAAATTAGTGCGGTTGGCTACGTACAGTGGCCAACGGCACTCATTTCAAAATACAGACAGCAGGTTGACCATGGCCGACAATGATGCTGACGATTATTGATTTAAGCGTGTCAATTAAAGATCCGCTGGCCTGGTGGCTTCCATGATTGAAGTGCTCGACTCACAAACACAGAAGGTTGCAAAGTGCAAATCGTGGCAGGAGGTTGAATCAGGCCATTATCTTTGGAAATAATAAAATGAGTGAGAGCCACTCTTTGGAGATATAGTGCTCATCTTATGTAGAGACTGGCCTCCCGACATAGGAATGTGGTTTTTCCATCACTGGCTTACGGCAATCAGAAGAGATGTGTGTAGCCCCATTGTTTGTTTTAACAGAAAGATAACTATTACTAACTACGAACACATTTTTTTTTAACCAGGTAAGGCCCACTAAGCTGCATAGCTCTTTTTCAGAAGCGACCTGGCCACAATTTATAGCTCAACGAAGCGACTGGACATTTATTGCAGTCACGAAACGCGCGTTGATTCTAAATGTGTAGGAAAAACCCGGAGGACCCGAAGAAAAATCCACGGGGAGAACATGAATACTCCAAATATACAGGCATTGTTAGGGTCAGGATCGAACCCACGACCTCCTGTAGATCACGTGAGATAGTTAACATCTCGTAGCCGTAGTGTGACTTCACATTTTAAATTTGAACCAAGTGAGATGTGTTGGGTGGCTTAGCTTGTTAACGCTGTGCATCAACGCATCAAACCAGAACGGCTGAGTTCATATCCAGCCCCCCGCGATTAAAACAGGCTCTCAAGTGTAGGGAATTGATGGTCTAATGTCTCAACACTGTCTCTAATGACTGCACAGACACACACACAAAAAATACTTTCCAAAAAGTTTTTTTGTCTCCTTTTGTGTCCACAACTCCTCTAATTCAATTGCAATCGCTCCATTGGCATCATGGCACGAGGCAAGTTGCCCATCCAGAATGCATTGCGGAGCAGAACATCGGCAGCCTGTGTGTAAGAGAACTGCCCGCAGAAGGAGAATCACAGAACTACCACCGAGGCACCTTCAAGCGACCGCTTTTTACAGACACAAGGAGCGCTGGTGCTTTCGCTCAGCAACATCCCTGCGGTTAACCGAGCACTTGAGAGAAAGCTCTCCCGGCATGTGGTTGCGAAACATCGGACAACCCTAGAAGGGCATCGGAGGGGGGAGGGGGGTGGGGAGGAGAAGACACAAAAACGACGATGCAAACGCGGGCTGGCACATCAATAACTGCCGCTGACACTGCTGCGCATTTGTGAAAGGCGCCGTCAGGAGAGGCGATCACTTCGCAGGGATATGCCGTCAGTGGCTCACCGAGGCACGGAGATCGTCGTTGCACGCGGGCACCGCACCGTGAAATCGCGCACGGAGTCGGAGGGGGGGGGGTTCTTTGAGGATAGCATGCCGGTCTCATTTACACTACCCCCCCATCCGCCCTCCACCTCGGAAGCTCGCCGCTTTATTTGTGTATTTGACATTCACGACGGTTAAATGGCATCGTCCAATAACAACAACAACAACAAACCCGGACAATTTTTTTTTATAAGAAGCAAAAAGGTGCGGCCCTTGAATCTCCTGCTCACGCAAACTGTTGGCGATTGGGGATCCCCGAGATCGCGGGGGGTGATCTAGAGAGGTGATTTGGCCTACTCGTCCATGCCGATCAGAGACATCTTCGAAGATGTGTAAACAATAATAATAAGAACAATAATAATGTATAACGCGCCCTTTAACACTCGTTCTCAGCGCGCTATAAACGCTCTTTTTCACAGATGTCCAGTAGATTGCTGATTGCGATGCCACCCCCCACCCTCGCGTCCCACCTCGAAACCCATAACATTTATACTTTGTTGATATTTACCAGTGAAAATACATTGAATGTTTTTCAAATTAAAATTAATGTAGGGCAGTTTGTGAAATGCTTGACGTTTTAGAACTGCCCCCCCCCTCCCTCAGGGAAGTTTCTCGATAAGCCTCGCGGTGGCGAGTTGTTAACTACATCACCTGGTATACAGGAGGTCATAGGCTCGATCCTGAACTTAATAATTGTATATTTGGAGTTTTCATGTTTTCCCCGTGGTCGCGTGGATTTTTTCTCCGGGTCCCCCGGGATTTTCCCTCCACATAAAAAAGACACGCGTTTAGAATATCTGGCTGGTGTCAATATCCACGCGATAAGCCACTTCGTTGAGTTATCATTTATGGCTAGGTTGCTTCTGATTGAGAGTGGGGCTTGCCTGGTGAAATAAAAAAAAACATAGTGGAGTAATGGTATAGTTAAAGCCACAGTGGAATAAATGTCTCATTTGGGTGAAGCGAACAACTCCTCCAGCTGAGTGGCACCACGAATCGACTCGTTCGCAAAACGTAGTGAGTTGAGTGGTCTCAGCCTGGTCACCGCACAAACATAAATCATCACGTTCATTTGATTCTGCGCTCAATTTGGATAATTATAAACTGTGGAAATGTAAAATATCGGTTCGACTGTCATGGCCCGAATATTACTGTCGTATTCAGAGGGAGCGGGAAAGTGCTGGCTCCTACTGGACCAGAGGTCACTTGAAGGGATCTCAAATGTAGCTCTGTGATACCAAGTTCAGTGGGCTGCTTTCTACCATGAATGGTTGCAATGCTCTGCGAGATATCCAGTCTCATGGCATGACACTGACAGCACAATCTGGATGACAGGCGACAAACAGCCGTTGGCTCCCACTCTGATATTAGTCTCAACCACTGGCCATTAACCCTTCTAGCGATGCGTCATGCCGAAGCCACCCTTACAGTCAATGCGACGTCTCTGACTTGCGTATGCTCGATAATAATAATCCACGGTTTTCCCTTTCTGCCTCTCAGTGTCGTACAAGCAAGCACCTCTCCACGCGCATTTGCAGACTTTTTAACATTCAAATCAGAGCGATGCCATTTGCCTGTAAAGAGGAAGAGTTTTCAACGAGGGCGCATCAACCTCCCACGACGCTCGGCTCAGAAAAAAACGTGTCCGTTTCACAAAACAAAAACCAAAAAACGGAAAAGGGGAGCTGGAAAAAAAGTGCGCACGGGGAAAAATTGCGCACGGATATCGCGAGCGAGATATTTTGTTGTTGTTGCTGTTGTTGCTGTTGTTGTTCTGTTGTTGCCGTGAGCGCCGCGCTGGGCCGAGCCTTCGACGGGCGAGCTGCCTGCCGCACAGCGCATCGTGGCGCGTTAGAAAATTACGCAGGGGGCTGAGTTAAGTCACCTTGATACGCCCCGTCATCTCTTCTTAGGGGCCTCCCAATCACTTTTCTGCCAGGCGCTCCGCGGGTAATGATGATGAATGGAAGATGCCACTTTCGCCAGTTGAAGCCTCATTCAGAGGGCAGGCCCGATCGCTTGGGCACACGAAGATAATCGCTGTGGACAGGCTTCCACAATGTACGGTGGGCCACTGCTCCCAAAGAAGAAATTGAGAGGCTAAAATATGTTATTAATAAGAAACATCACTTTAGGGCAGAGTTTTCATTGTAAAACAACGTGGTTTTATTGCAAATTACACCGGCACGTTTTTTTTGGTTACAAATTGTAGGATATCATTTTTCATTTTGTACCTCCTACAAGCGTTAATGGGGGGAGCGGTGCACTGCGGTTAGCGCAATTACCCAGACTCCCGAGTCAGCTTTCTGGCCACAGCTATGCATATACGTTGAACTTCTTTTGCACCGCACGAAGCGACTGTCCTAACCGAAGGTGCGGGAGAAAGACAACAAAGTGAACACAAAAAAGCTGTTCCAAAGAAATGAGTTTTCAATCTAGACTTAAAAGTGCATAGCTCCAGCGGCTTCCTAACAGTGCAAGAAGGAGCGTTCCAGACGGCCACAGAAGCGCATCTGAGAGCGTGCAATGAGGTGACCGTCTTTGTTCGATGGCCAGCCAAAAGCCGCTGCTGCTGCAAGGATTACAGGCAGCCAGCCACGTGCATTGCCACCACTCGCCCCGCAAGAGAGCGATTGCGTGGAACGAATACAAAAGCGATGACAACGTCGGTGTCTCTGCCTACATCGGAATAATGTGGATGTTACTCATCTTTGACCATACGTCAGTGAAGTCACGTCGAAGGGAAACAATTAAATAATTGACACCATTGGAACCTCATTTGCCAGTAAAAAAATATGAGAATTGGTTTTTTACACTTCCATCTGGCAACAAAACTGGCACCTTTTTTACAAGGAGTCATGTTTGCATAGACCACAATACCTGCAGTCATAATGCAAACAAAAAACATAACTCTGATAATGTGCACTGTCCTTGAAGTTGATTGGTCCACACCCGAGACAGCTTTCCTTAGAGCCTAGTCTCACATGGGTTGGACCAGATGACGCCAAAAGGCTAGGCTCTAAGGAAAGCTGTCTCGGGTGTGGACCAATCAACTTCAAGGACAGTGCACATTATCAGAGTTATGTTTTTTGTTTGCATTATGACTGCAGGTATTATGGTCTATGCAAACATGACTCCTTGTAAAAAAGGTGTCAGTTTTGTTGCCAGATGGAAGGGTAAAAAAGATAATTCTCAATTAAATAATTGTTACTCTTCTACGCGACTTTACCGAAAGAACCAAGAATATGAATCCCTGCAGTCACGAAAGCTTAAAATCATAATTCATATGCCAGTGGGTGAAATTCCATATTCCCAAGGTCGTAGCCGGAATTTCCACAGGATAATCGCTGTGTGAAAAGACATGAGCGTACATCCTATATGCTGTCAAAAAAAACTTAAACTTAGTTTAAAAAAAGAATGTGTATGATAATCATGAGAAAGGACAGACGACTTTCGAAATTGGGTATAAATCAAGACGCAGTACGCTGGTGCAGAAGTAATTTAATAGAAAGAAATGCACCAACAAGTCTCTCAATTGGGAGTGATGTACAATCTAAATGACGATGTCATTCGTGACGAATTAGTTTCTGGGAAAAGGAACGGATTTTTCACGGCGAGAGAAATAAAAGTTTGAATGTGATCGCTGTTCTCGGACTTACGAGACGATTACAACGCAGTTTGAATTGATCATATATCTCTGGTGCTGTGTGTGGTGTGGATATACGATTATCTGACCAGGTCCGGGCCTCCCCCTAGGTCGACTCAGCCTCAGATGAGTACCCGGTGTGGTGTGTAAACATCGCCACTGAGGAGACAAAGGCGGTCGGGCGTGGTGTTGGCCACCCACTCCCTCGGGTGCCATTCCGGTCTTCATAGGTGCTCGCTAACAGCACTTTCCCCAACAGTCTGTTAAGGCGATACGGGGGATCTTTGCCTTAGTTTGTCTTTGTAGGAAACAGCTCAGTCACTACTTGCCAATGTAAATGGGTATAGGCCTGAATTTAATCTTGGTCAATGGAATTGTCGTGCAGTGCGATAACCATTGTGCTACCACACCCACGCACAACATGAATGCACACGTGCATGCGCACAAGCACAAGACAAAGATCCCTCGTACAGTTTTTGACAGACTGTTGGGGCAAGTGTTGTTAGCGAGCACCTATGAAGGCCGGCACCGCACACGAGGGGGTGAGTGGCGAGCACCACGTCCGACCGTATTTGTCTCCCCAGCGGCGATGTTTACAGGGGAAGACCAGGACCGGTTCAGATAATCGTCACTGGCGTTGGCCGTGAGCGGGAATCAAACTCGGGTCGCCGGGTTCAAAGCGGAGCGCGCTAACCACTGCGCCACCACTCCCCGCGCAAGCACGCGCGCACGCTAACGGGTTGAGTAAAAGAGCTGACAAAGGCAAAAAAAAATAAACACTAAAAACGGCGAGGGCATGAAATAAACATGTCATTTCTAAGCATTATGCACAATCGCTCTTTCTGACGCAGTTTAATGCCTCTCCCATATCGCTGACTCAGAGCAAAACGTGTGCGGGTGCTCGTCGCAGCGAAAGCCAACTCGCGTCCGCTTCATTGGGAAAACCAACAACAATGTTTTTTTTCATTTATCACAAATCGGGCCGCGTACATTTCCCATTTCACATTTGGTAGGGCGCACGCGCACGAAGGGCCCGCTCGCCATTGCCGCGCAGTGTCACGAGCGATGCTTGACCATACTTCACCACGCTGGTCAGCGTGGGTTGGCGGATATATGCGGGGGCGTATGAGTACAGCACAGCAATCCCTTTTTCTGAATTGCCCTCTGCTTTACGTAGCTTCATGGCCTACACCAAACTGCCATGTGTGGTGGTCCCCCGTCCAAGCACTATCCAGGCTCGACCACCCTTAACTCCTGAGATCTGATGAGATCGGGCGTATGTATGCATGTGCAGTGACATTGAATGAGTCACTGTAGCGCGTGGCGCTGGGAGATTTGTCGACAATGTGATTAGGAGTAGCAGCCCAATGTAGCAGTTGGACCCGTGGCCCAAGCCCAGAGCACTCTGGGGGATCCAGTAGGGGGCGTGACCGAGGGCGGAGCTTGGCCACGCTGGGGAGAATAAAAGGCGAGCTCCGACTCACAGTCGGGGCTGCTGCCATTGGGAATGTAAGTCGTCGTGTTGCTGTCGTCGTGGTCTTCGCCTCTTCAAGCTGTGGGTATGGAAGCATGTTGGCTGTCCCCTATGGCTGTGAGAGCCGGAATAAACAAGAGGGATAACGCCTCCTACTCGTGTCTCTGAATTAGTACACTACATATGTATGTTGAACTTCTTTCGCATCGTATGTATCCAACTGTGCTAATCGGAGGTGCCCGGGAAGGACAACAATCTTAACATCACACGCGGTTCTATAGAAATGTGGTTTCAAACAATACACACATTGTGAGGAGCGGTAGTGTTGTTGTCAACGCACGCAATGCACTCTCGTTTGGTCATCGGCTTACTTTGAGCTCATCAATGTAAATGTACATCACTTAACTCTAGCAGAAGAAAATTGCACATGCAGGGTGTCCATATATTTCTAACTTTATGTTGCTTTTTTTGCCAAATTAACTCATTTGGACGGGCTTTTTTTTATTTCAACACAAATCTGAGCAAGGCAATGAATGCATTGCAATGTGACCACATCTCAAGATATTTAAATTTCGTGAATTGATGGGTGTGATGGGGGTGGGGGAGCTGACAAGTTGAAGGGGGACAAAAAAGTTATCTACATGAGTGTGGGAGGTGCAGAGTAGGAGGGTGACAGTGAGGGCGAGGAGTTGACAATATTGTAGAGTTGAGAATGAAGACACTTCATAGAGAGAGTCAGAGAGAGACAGACAGACAAGTCACGGGCAGGAGAACAAGAAGCAGAGGAGGGGCATTTCAACCCTGAACTAGACTCGTGGAAGGGAGTTGGCGGGTGAAGTGGCCCAGACAGAAGGAGTTTCAGACAGCAAGGGCAGCACAGAAGAAGGAGCGACCTCCCCATCGAGAGTGTTGAGAAGTGCACGCTTGGAATTAACGCCGGAAGACGAGGAACAGAAGAAGTATGAGAACACAAATGGGAAATGAGAGAGGTCGACAAGTAAGCGGGCTTGGGACGAACACATCCCTAAAAGGGATGGTAGCCGATGGATGAGGCTGGTGATGATGGAATGGCAGACCAATTGGAGAACACATCTGAGAGGAAGTGATGGGATCCTGTCTTGCACGGGAATGAGATGGCCCGTGGCATGCAGAAACGTACGTTTATACTGGTAGGAACCTCCTGGTTACACCAGCCCACAGGGGATTATTGTGTCCGTCCGTCCGTCGTGAATTCAAAAATGGGAGGGGTGCGGCTGGGTGGAAAGGGGAGGGTGGGGAGGGGCTGGGTGGGGAGGGTG
>CM025651.2:3538074-3560167 GCA_014621495.2 Entosphenus tridentatus
TGTATGTGTGTATGTATGTGTGTATGTATGTGTGTATGTATGTGTGTTGAGCTTCTTTCGCACCGCATGGAGCCAACCGTGCAAATTGGAGGTGCGGGGGAAGGACAACAAACTAAACACAAAATAGCCGTTCTCAAAAAATTAGTTTTCAATCTAGATTATTTAAAAGTGCCATTGCTCCAGTGGCTTCCTAATATCGGAAGGAAGAGCGTTCCAGACGGCCGCAGAAGCGCATCTGAAAGCGCGCGATGCGGTGAGCGCCTTTGTCCGATGGCTTAGCCAAAAGCCGCTGCCGCGCCTATTGCGAGGCGCGCAACAATTATAATACTCATCATTAATTTTATTTTTTATTACCTACGTGACTTTACCGAAAAAAACTAAGAATATGAATACTCATCGTGAGCGTCGTTCGGAGGATGTATGAGTCACAAAATAAATCATCAGGAAATATCTTTCCTTCATATACTGTGTATCTGTATCTCAACATATGAAACGTGTTTTTTTTAACATAGAGTATCAACATCAGCCACAATGAACGTGTAAACCGCACAATCAAGAAGAGGATCATCTTTAACACGTAGGCTTTCGCGACCAATATTATTCATAATCAACGTTTTTGGGTTAGATCGCGTTATTTATAAATGTGTCGTAACCCTCCACCACCCGACACGGTCAATCAGCAAAAAAAAGTGTCACGTTGACAAAAGACAAATAGTTCACTGCTTTAGCCCACCGGTGTGTTGAAGCGTGAAACCACAACATTTAGAAAAAAAAAATTTGTACGACGTTTCGCTGGTAATTGCATCCAGCATCATCGGGAAATTCGCCAGAATGGTGAGGCTCTGCTCTTGCTTATGAAGAGGATCATCGCCAATGAGATGCGAAATAAATTAGCGAGACAATTCGCCTTCTTCACGTATTTGCCCCTCCACGTGAAAAGGATAAAAGTGTATATATATATTTGTTTACACTTCCTGGCAACCACAAATCCTTCTCGGAGTGCATAACTTCAGCAGCCTTGGTTCAAGACAAGCACAACTCTGAACCTGTTTTGACATACTGTGTCTGATGAGCATTGAGTCAGGCTTGCACCAACGTTGGCGGACTGCAACGTGTCATACAGGCTTCTCACTTTCAAGACATGGGCCCCGTGCTTGCCTATTACAGCGTGGAATCACGGATGCCTATGCTCCCACTGGCCTGTGCCAGTCAGACCGCGATTGACAGTGCTGCATCGCTGCCTTTTAACACGTAGGCTTTCGCGACCAATATCATACATAATAGAAAATAGAAAATACGCGATCTAACGCTAAAAAAGCCTCTATTATGGATGAGTAGCTACTTCCGAGGAGTTAAACAGTGTTGGTCGCTGCCAGGGAAATGTGGAATTTACATAATTGGCTGAGGACCGACGAAGGAGATGAATGTTGGTAATGTTCTTGTTTCTCTGCTGCGTTGTGGTCAGATGACAGTAGAGCAAGGGATTACTGAATCCATCCGCACGGCGCTTGCAGTCTTACCCACTCGCATGCATGCGTTTTCTCTGAGTTCATGGAATTGGCCAAATGTCGCAGTGTGAACGTCTCGAGACCCATTGAGTCCCTGGGTAAATGAGGGAATTATTATTATTGTATAGAGGTTGCCCCTTCGATCTAATCTCCTGGTGCGATAGTTTAAAGAGGTTCTTAAAATCCCTCGTGCGGTGCAAATGGGCATACGGGAGTTAGTCGATCTGGAGGTTGCGTGTGTGGGGGGGGGGTAGAGTGTGGGTACTCGCATGTCCTCCGAGAAGTTTGGAAGAGTAGGCCAAATACACTTTAAAGGGGCTCTCTAAAATTCCCCACATTGGAGGCCCTTCCAGCCAGCAGTGGAGTGAGCAAGCAATTGCAGAACGGAACCTTTGCCTTTTATTATCCTTGTATTATTTGTTGGAGTTGCCGAGATGCTTTGATTTGGCTTCAACTCGGTTTCAGCGTCATTTTTGCCTTCAATTTGTGACAACATTGTACAAAGGCAACGTTTTTCATTTTTTGTTGTTTGCTTAATCTATATCTTCTGTTTTTGTCCTCACTTTATTGCTGCGTAGGGACAATGACGAGGACAACGATTATATCGCAGTCAGTGATTGTTTTGATATGATGCATTATCCTGAAAAAATGATGACCATTGTGACAATGACGATGATGATGATGGGACCAACGTTAGAGAGCAACACGATCGCAATGGGGAAGATGTTGATTATGATTGATGCTGAAACTAATATCACTGTTTATTTCATCAGATTCGAGCGGCCCAAATTAGATTTTTTTCCGGTGATATATGTTCAAAGTAAGCAGATTTGACTGCTCTGCTAATACTAGGACAGAGCGACCTTATTATATAAGGCAGGAATTAAATGACCCAGAAAAAAATGCACGTCGCTCTGCATTGTAGGTGATGACATTACATCACCGTCATGATCAATAATATTTCAATATTCAGGAGTGTAATCTCTCATCTTTATTTCCCCTGTTGTAAAACTTAATGCTATAACTGCTACGAGCCGTTGTTTATAAATACCTTAAGAAATTGACATGCTGTACATAATTCCTTTCGCGACTGTTGTTTACACCAGGATGTTTACATTAACTCAATATTATAAATCATCTGCTGCTTGTTAATTTCTAAAGCGAAATGTAGAAATGCGGGCACACAAATGCCCTGGAAACAAATACCGTTACGCTGAACGGAATCCCCAATAGCATCTGGAAATCCAACAGCATTTGTTTAAGAAGCCTGGCTCTGCTGATGAGACCCCAAAGGTTGAACCCGAAACAGGACCGGAGTTTGCTCGATAACATTGGTGTGGGAAAGCCAAGAAGCTGATGGATAAAAAAAATATATATTTTTATTGATATGTGGATACACATCATATATTCTGATAATTACAATTGCTTTAACTCTTATTGTAACACATTAAATAGCCTTCATGTATTCGCGCCACGGTATCATCTGCACAACGGGCACAGTGATGGGGCATTTGGCTTTAAGTATAATTTGTTCTGCATTACCACCCAGCGCATTGGCTGTGTAATAGGGATGTTGCCACGGTCGACAGTAACCGTCCCTAGTACCATTTGACAGCTTGTAAAGGCCACCAGTACAGTACCATTTTGGCAAGCCAGAGTATTAGGGCCATTGCAAAAGATAACCAACCTCTCCCCATGGACAGACACTTAGAAGATAGGCCAACCATATACACACCACCATGAATTCCTCTTACGGATGTTTATAAACATGCTTTTCTTCTTCTTCCTCAAATAAGCGTGGAGAGACGTATTCCCGGAATTACTGCGAGAGGCATAAACAAGAACACACGCGTTAGATAACTGCAAAAACCCACGTTCATTGCGTCACGCAAATTGCGCTCAATAGCGGCGACGTTTTCTCTAGGATATGATGACGTACGGTCAAGAATGTGGCGGAGTGGCAGGGAAGGAGTGGAATTCGTCCGAGAGACGACGAAGTCAGTAAGCGACGTAGTCAGATCGTGACGACTTCGAGAGTACGAGACATCGACTGGAACCACCATTAACTCCCCCCCCGCCCCCCCCGGGGTGGGTAGAGCGAGCAGCACTTTGTGCATCGTTAATGTTGCTCGCTCGCGGAGAGGTAGGGCATGTGGAATTTCCACCACCGGTTCATGGCCGCGAACATTGCACGGTTGGCTACGTACGGTGCGAAAGAGGTTCAACGTGCACACGCGCACAACATAGGTGAGCACAGACTGATGGCTTGATTGGGCTGAGGGTACTTCTTGTGGCCACGGGAACATTGCAAGCAATAAGAATGACTGTTTTGGCCATGGAATTAGATTGAGAGACAGGAAGAAGTCTCGCATGCATGTATTATATATCTATATGTGTAACACCTTGCTCATCCACTGCTGGGCTCGTCTGACAACACTTCACCACGCTGGCCAAAGCAGGTTTGGTGAAGGCAATGAGGCCCTGCACCGGATGAGTTATCACTCGGCACCGATGGCAGTCGTGGCCGGGAATCAAAATCAGATCGGTCGGGTTCACAACACAGTGCGCTAACCACTGCGCCACCGCTCCACCACCACCACCACCACCACTCTCCACCTCCCCCAGCCCCTCCCCCCTCCCTACTATCATTAGCAGTGCATAATTTACATGTTTTTTCAGGCTGCCATAATTACAGGGATATTGATGAGACTCGTAATTAGGGGCTCGCAGCCTGGCTTCCGTCAACGTGAATCGAGCAGACATAAAAGATAAAGATCCCCCGTGTAGCTTTAACAGACTCTTGGGCAAAGCGCTGCAAGCGAGCACTTATGAAGGCCGGCACGGCACACGAGGGGGTGGGTGGCCAACGCCACGCCCGACCGCCTTTGTCTTCCCGGTGGCTATGTTGTTTTCACACCGCACCAGGTACTCATTTGAGGCCGAGTCGGCATAGGCGAGTCCGATCGCCGGTTCAGATAATCGTCACTGGGTGTTGTTGGCCTTGAGAGGGAATACGAACCCGGGTCGCCGGGTTCATAGCGCAGCGTAGCGCTAAAACCGCTACACTACCGCTCCCCCCGTGCACGAAGCACACACACGCGCACAAACGCACACACGCACGCACACGCCTTCACTCCGCCGACACTCGATACACTCTAAGACGTAGCATTAATCACCTTGTCTGGTTGGATGTCCTCTGACCCTCTAAATCAATGACAAGCTCAAGGGACTGCGAGACATCCAAGGAAGAGAGAATGCCAGAGCGGGAGAGAGCGAGAGAGAGAGAGAAAGCGAGAGCGAGATGAGAAGAGTGGTTTCCAAGGGAGAGAGAGATTGGTGGAAAGGAAGGTTTGGGGAGTATAGGTGGGGGGGGGGGACAGGTGGGGCAACAGAGAGCCACGTACATCATTTCAGTGCGCGAGTTTACAGCGAGACTCCTCGGAGACTCGGGGGTGCGGGTGGGCTTTACGTCTTGCAGTTTGAGCAGCCAAGCTAATGGGGTCGAGGCCAGAGCTGAAATCAGACACAGTGTTATGCCCACACTCTACCCCTACCCCCACCCCTCCCTCCAGCACGGGCTACCCCAATGCTCCGTTGGTGTCGTGGCGCGCTTTGACTCCCGAAGGGAAATGCGAGTCTGGGACGGACGCATCGAGGTGCCACGGGAGCAAGCGACTCCACGAGTTTGCGCTCCTCTCTGTTGCGTTCGCAAATATCAACACCGACGGTGCATTATTTTTTTGTATTATTACTAAAAGCAGTGACACTCACACCCCCGCCCACACTCACACGCCACACCCAACGCGTGCAAGAGCTCACCGCTGGGAAACATCGTGCCGGAGACAAACGCGAGGGCGTTGCCCAAAGGACGCCTTTTTCAAATTTGGATTCTGCATGTTTTTGCCAAAACTGGGTTAACGATCGCGGGGCTTGCGAACTTAGCCGGTGGTGCGAAAATGCGAGCGCTTCCACGAAGCTTAAACACAACTTTCGGAAGGTACTCATCACCACCGTTGCCGCGAACCAGTGAGCGTAAATTCCACATTCCTATGGCAAGAATCAGATTATGAATGGGACACACCAGTCTTGACTACCCTTGTTGCCAGGGAATGTAGTTTATCTTACCAACCAAGAAAGATGATGGAATCCGTATCAACCACGACGGTGCTTTGGCAAAATGGCGCAAATACAATGCCCACACATGCCAACATTTTGCGCACCCATGCACAAACGCACAATCGAGGTCACAGAAATAGAAATATAAAAACTAAACTTTTTTATTTTACCAGGTAAGGCCCACTGAGCTATGTAGCTGTTTTTCACAAGCGAACTGGCCACAATTGATAGCTCAACTAAGTGGCTTATAGCGGGGAAATGAATAGCAGCCACATACTATAAACGAATGTTGATTCTAAACATGGTAGGAAACACCGAAGTACCCGGAAAAAAATGCACGCGACCACAGGGAGAACATGCAAACTCCAAATATACAGGCGTACAGGGTTGAGGTTGAACCCACAACCTCCTGCATACGAGGCGAGGTAGTTAACATCTCGCTGCCGTGGCGCTATCCGTTCAAACGTGTGGGCTTTCTCTGAGCACTCCAATTTGTTCCCGCAGGCCAATACCCAGTAATAGAATTGGCCAAACATTCCAAAGCGGGACCCTTTTTAAAGGGATTCAGTGAGGCATTCCTGGAGAAACACTGGTATTGCTGATGCTGCTGCTGCTGCTGCTACTGTTGAAGACGATGATGGCGCACTGACGAGGATGATGATTGTGCACTCGATTGCCCTGTCGACTTGATTATCCAAGCCTCTGTATATTTTAATGATGATTAATGTGCTCCGTAAGTTAAATTGCCACTTCACCTCTATACGTAGGCAGGCAATGTCTTGATGAGAAGAAAAGTATATCTTGGAAAAAAATGTACGTTTAAGGGGAGTATTAGAAGACACGGAACCATTGTTAAGGTGTTCATACACAGCCCTCTTGTCATTCCACTGCTCCGTGAGGGCCTCTTTGTGCTCTCTGTGCGGGGTCGTGAGGGTGAGGAGCATAGACATTGGAGCGGAGTATTGTCCAATTATATATGTTGGCGCGCTTACCTCTGCTGAAAACATAGCCCGCAGCAATTTGCAGCACATGGTGTATGCATGCACGGTGGTCTCCCATCCAAGCCCGATCCAGACTCGATCTTCCTTAGTTTCTGAGGTCTGATGAGATCGTGTCCTTTTCGTGTGGTCACAGGCACTGTATATATTTAGATTACTTGGCTGCTTTACATTTCCACACGATAAGCCACTTCATTGAGCTGTCATTTGTGGCCAGGTCGTTTCTGGAAGAAAAAAACTACTCATAAGCTCAGTGGGCCTTACTTGGTGAAATAAAAAAAAGATCAGTTCTATTTATTATATCGATTTGCTTATCCTTCCTATACTTTCCACTCTTATCGTTTGTTTGTATAGTTTGTTGTTTCTAGCCCGCCCCTACTGGACATCTGTGAAAGAGAACTTCACAGCTCATCGGATTCCTCCAGGATCAATACAGATTCTGATTCTGTTCATTCAGCAGCGTGAACATATTCAGAGGTTCATTTGAAATAAATTTGGGACACCCGCTCCCCCACCTCTCCCCCCTCGCCCCCGTGCCACTGCTCCCCCATAATCTGTAAAGTTTTCAAAAATGATAGCAATTCATCCCCATCATTGGCCACCACGGTCAATACGCCGCTGGATAAGAGGCCTTGCCCAAGAAACCACCGCCACCCCTCGCCACCCTACGATTCAGTCACAGTCCAGCCAAGCGCCTGCGCTCGCAGTCATGCAAAAGTTCAAACACAACAGCCCTTCCCCCCCAACCCCCACCTCCAGCAAGAGGAGGAAAGGTATAACATAATTTTAGCACTCGGTTTCATTTATTTAAGCTGTAATTCCACACCTGCGCCACACTGCGGGCCATCCGCTCGTATATAATTTGCATGCAGCGCCGGCCATGCTGATGCATGAATCGCCGCTCGCAATGCGTTGTAGAAATGAGCGCGCATTAGGGGCTGACCTCGTGGGTCAGCCAAGCCACGAATTACTTTGGAGTGGCCATTACGAGACGCGGTATTTATTACGGGTTATTGTCATAATTTTCACGGCCACCTTTGACAGAGAGCCGACAGCAGCAGCAGCAGCTGCTGTCCGCTCTCAGGACAAAAGCGGCGGTGGACAATGCTGCCGTCCATTGTGCCCGCTTGCTAATTAAGTCCATTAGCACCCCAGGTAGGCTGTACACTTACGTGGTGCTTGCATTCACGCAACACAAACGCACGCAACTTGTTCATTACCCCCCCCCCCCCCACAAATCTCAAATGACTCACAAGACTCTTTTTCAGGAGGGCCCTGCTTGATCTACGACCAAATCGCGTTGAACGTGCCCGACATTGTCAAATGTCGAAGGAAGCTAAGCGAAGTTTGAGCCTGGTTTGTCCGTGGATGGGAGACCTCCTGGGTATGGCAGTTCCTCCTAGGATTGTACTGCAAGGTGGCCAGGATGGTGCAGCGCAGCGGTGCATTGAATCCAACCCGTGTGGCGCTTCGGAGTTGTTACTCCCTCGTGCGCGGCGTTTTTCTCCGAGCATTCCAGTTTGCTCGAACATACCAAACGTTAAAAGCGTGCGACGCGACTGAACAAAGGTCTTTGAAACTCCCCGAAAGCTGCACCGATGAACAATGTTTATTGAATTAACATTTTTGAGAATGTTTATGTGTCTAGGAGGAAAGTACATTTTCTGATAACAGGCTGTGAATTGCTGTGAGGTGTTAATTGTAGTATTGGATAGGTTTCGGGCCTACGTTGTGGGCATCGCAGCAAAATCCATTGTGGTACTGTATCTCCATGCTCCCACATCTATTCTGCCTGTTGTCACTACCCCACTCTGACTGAAATGCTGAAGTATCGTAAAGAACCCCAATATCCCACATGGGGCAGGGAGGTAGTCATCCAGAAGTGGGTTATTGACAAGATGGCTGTCCATGGACATATACTAGGTATGTATCTATGCACTGATGTATTGACTGATATGATCACGGTACACACGTGACATTGTACGCAGGATAATTAATTATTCATGGTTCATGCAAACTGTGTGAGCATCATGATATGCTCAGAAACATTTAGGCTACAAAATAAGGCAGATTTATGTTTATAAATAATATAAACACGGAGAGACAGTACGACTGAGATAGAATTAAAGCAATTGGAACGGGGATGGACAAAATGACAGACCGTTTGACCAAAACCAAGGCAATACTCGCGAGACGCATTTCACGTGAACATAAAAAAACCGGTACAAATGAGACAATCGTTGGGTAATCGAATTGCAACCTGAATCATGACGATCCATTGAACCGTCGTGAATGTTTACGTGCTGGGGGATTTGTTATTGATGAGCGAGGAAACCGCTTATTTAGGGGGCGGGGATGGAGGGGGCAAGTGGCTGGGTTTGATAGATTTGGATGGCGGGGGGGGGGGGAGCTCAATTGCTTCTACTCAGATACAGAACTCCTCTCATCTGCAGTGATGTGGGGGAGGGGGAACAAATATTGCCGATTATATAATCGGCGATATTTGCGAATTTTACTCCACTTATATGCGAGTCAAAAAAAACTATCGTGAACAATCTCCTGACACGAGGATTCATTGACCAATGAACTCCTTTCATCTGTAAAAAACATGTTTTTTGCGGATAACCAAAGGCCATTCCGAAATGCAGGATGGGGAAAAAAATCCGTGGACAATCACAAGGATAATAGCAAGAATAGGGCCTTGGATAAGAGGAGTTTTTTTGTGGAACCCTACAGCTCCCGTGGATCATAATAGGAGTCACAGCTCAAATGGCTCGTGGATAAGAGGGCTTCTCCCATAAATGTTCACTCACACTGCCTCCAGTGCTGCAGCAGCAGCAGCAGCTGCTGCTACTGCTGCTGCTGCCAATACTGCCAATGCCACAGATGAGTGTTTATTAAGCAAGGCTGCAGCTGTGTCTCGTCCGTGAGATAAACCCCAGCGAGGGCTCTGGCTGTAAGAGGAATGAGCTCCCGGTTTTGTTCCCGGGGCACTCAATTTGGCCAAATGAGCCGCAGATGGGCTCACAGTGGAGACCCGTGGCGCTCTGGAGGAGAAGTCTTCTATCTCAACACCTGCTGCTGACTGCGCGGCCTCAGTAGCATTGGACAGTTGCTGTGATTTTCGACTTATTGCAAAAAAAATTTGCAGCGTAAATTGGAAATGGCAGTCACTGAATTATTGACCAGTGCACGGCACTTGCAATACAACACGAATGCTATTGCACATTAAAATCTCGGATCGGGTGTCGACGCAACTCATCATCCAGCCGAGGTGGTTTAAACAGATACCGTTTTTTGAAGTATACAGTGGTATTTCTATGAATAGACTGGCTCTCGGCACGATAATGTTGAATTTACACAACTGGCCAGTGGAGATGGGAGCCACCCACCCTGTGGTGTGACCTTACTAAAACTTGACTATGTGAATTTAGAAGCGGGGTTGAGCCTGCAGTCAAGGAGGATGACGGGGGGTGGGTGGGGGGCCCTAACCCCTTCCAAACCCCCCATAATCCTGGGCCAGAGCCACCGTATTACTCGTATGAGCAGAGAGATGCGTTAGCGTCACTTCGAGCGATGTTGTTGTTCTTGACTTGAGATAATTCTACAACGCAGGAGCCTTTAGTCACGTCCACTTAACACGCAGGCGAACGGTCCGGCGATGATGCACGCGTTTGCGATGAGGAACGATGCACATGGGAGAGTAGGAAGATGCACACAGCAGCATCCTGCCCTCTCTGTTCCACGTTCACGTGGCGCCTCTTTCTCCTAAATCACACGTGCCCCTTCCCACACCTCGCCTCACCGTGATTTCTCACACACAAACCCATGCTCCATCCTCCTCCTTCCTCCTTCTCCTCCTTCCTCTTCCCTTCTTCCTCCTCCTCCTCCTCGTTAGAAAATGTCTGCGGCTTGCTGGAAGTCAGTGGGTGTTAGATGGCTCATTGGGGATGTGGAGCCGCATCGCACAATGGCATCCCAAGGGATGTTTCAGCTCCGGGCTGCTGATGGCTTGTGAAATCACACCCAAAAAGACTTTCCGCTTTGCTAAAAGAAGGTTTAGGCATGGATGTGTATTTGCACACTCGTTCGCACGCATGCGCGCGTCCGTTGGCGAGTGGTGGCGTATACGTGAAATCCAGCGTTTTTGTTCACCAGATGAGAGACGGGGATGGTCTAATTTTCCACCTCCACCAGTCTGGTTTTCTTAGATTATCTTCAGACGCTGCGGCCTCCACTACGTCGGAGAGACTGGAAAACGACCTCGGCGACAGATTTGCCCAACTTACTATGTCCGCTCGCAGTACGGACGACGCGGTCCACGCCAGTGGCTCGTCACTTCAACAGCGGGGAGACACAGTCCGAGTAGCGTGTCGGTGCCTGGCCTTTGGTTCGATATCGAGGTCGAATGAGACCAGCAGCAAAGGAGCAGTGGGCGATGGAGGAGGCCGTGTGCTCGGTGGCAGATGACGGGGAGCTCTGCATGCTGTTATGGGCTACCCGTCAGAGGCCGTTGGACTGCGAGAAGGGCTGCGTGCAGAACGAGAAAGAGCGAGAGAGTGAGCGAGAGAGCGAGCAAGAGGTGGGGGTTTACATAAAGCAAAGTTATTATGAAAAAAAAAATACGAAATGATTAACGAAGCAAAGTGCCGACCACACCGAGCATCTTCTTGTTTCCACTGATTATATAACAAAAAAAATACGGAAGGCCGCCTCATATTTAAGCTGAATATCGTTCAGGCGGCAGGGCTGAATGAACGTGTCACCTTCACTTAAAATGTACCTTTTTTGAGGCGTGCTAGACAAACGTCATTCCTTTTTTTGTTTAAAAGTTGTACTCCGTATTAATTTCTCAGACATCTCTGCACCAGAAAATGTATGGTTTTTAAATTGGTTTAATTGGAATGGAATTTGGGCCCCGGAATGCACTGCCCACAACACATTCCCCACAATGCATTGTGCTAGTAAACATCTGATGAATTAACTTTTATTATAATTTCGTTTATTTCGTAATACTTTATGATTACTGCAAGGTTTGTCTCGTACTCAATAGTTACTATTAGGTAACTATGTATATGCCTATTTAAAACTGATTATCGGAAAACATGTTTTTAAATGTAATTCCCATCAGGCCTCATTGTGTTAAGTGCAGTCTTCAAACGCTATTTAATCTATCTCTGCCCTCTCCGTGTATATGCTATCAAGAAGGACAATTTCCTCAAACGTCGGCAAATATATATATCCTGTTATGTTAAGGCAGCGTTATTGATGAATGTAGATTTTTTTGTCATTTGCAAGGATAACCGGGGTGACTTAAATAACAAGAGCAATACAATGAAATACAGCAGTGAAAAAAATCAATAGGATTCTTATAAAATTACTGTTGGAGACAGACAGAGGAAACTGAATTGTATGAATGTAAGTTGAAATTCTTTCGCACCGTACGTAGCCAATGGTGCTAATCGGAGGTGCAGGGGAAGGACAACAAACTAAACAAAAAAAGCAGTTCTAAAGAAACGAGTTTTCAATCTAGTTTTAAAACGAATTAGATAACATATACACGCCTGAAACATCACATTGACTTTTAAGATAAGTATAGTGAGCTTGGGCAGAGCAGAGAGGGGTTAATGGCCGGTGGCCAAGACTAATTGCGGAGTGGCAGCCAAGCCAACGGAGAGGAGAGGGGTTATAATGTGCCGAGAGCACATCCACGCACGGAGATGGAGCGATGAAATCAGCTCCCGAAAGTCGGTGCTAGAGCGGTGTTCTTCACAAATTTTCAGAGGGGGGGGGGGGGCACTTTCGCCGATAAGACATCATTAGCGTGAAGGTCGCCACACATTTGAAACCATGGTGGGTTTGACCGCATGATGACGATGGGGAGTGTTTTCAAATGTTGTGTATTGCCGGGGTCCGCATGCCAGGGACCGCACTAAAGCCCACCAGCGGCTGCCAGTGACCCACGGGCCTTGCAACGAAGAAGGCTGCGGTAGATGGATTGTTGCATCGTAGGAGAAGTGAGAGATGGCGACAGTTTGGGCATGCCTTCATCCAGCAGTGGATTGATCTTGGCTGTTCAGGAGTACAAATGTAACTTTTGGAATTTTCACGAAAAACCAGCAGGTTGCGGGGGACGAGGTCACCTCAATCAAGGCCAAGGTTGTCTGTCTGAGACCAGGCCTAATCATATGCGCCATGTAATGCACTCACGGGCACATGCAACTTAGGCGGGCACAATCGCTCACTCACATGTACACCCACCGTACAATTTATTATTTGCCCTTTATTTTTTACGAGAGCACTTCCACCCAGTAATGCCCCGTTGCCATAGCCGTCTTTTGCGTTTTACACACTCGCGTTGCTCACGTAACATTGGTATGCCCCTGGCAGGAGTAATGCGAGCAGGTCTGAGGCAGTGGAAACAAACTGAATTCACATGCCAGGGATATCGAGGACATGGATTTACTGAGGCCAATTTCAGAATTCCCTCCTGGTGTCATTTCAAAACAGAGGTGGAGGGGGGGTGGTGGAAATATGTTTTCTCCTGTTTGTGATATCAGACACGAGGAATTCTTGATGTTCTAGGAAAATGAATCCAATATATGGATAAAGACTTTTTTTCAGACATCCGTGAAAAAGATTTTCATAGCTCATTGGATTCTTCCCATCTTAAATACAGATTCATATTCCGATGTTTAATTTGGGAAATAATTGCGATGGGGATTATTGACATAACTTACGAATGTTGCTCAGAACCAAACGAAATAAAATTGACGTTTCAACTTTCTATGCTGATGTTGCGCCATCAATAAACATTCATAAACACCGGCGAGGATTTACGTCGCAAATTCCACTGGGAGCTACGAACGGGCGCTGCTACATTTTTTGTTTACCTCGTGAACTGAATGAACAGTACAGCGCTGGGCCAGCCGGCTGCTCTATGAACGATGATATTCATACGCGTTTACCAGTATGCCTTTATAAATCCGGCGTAAATCAGGCGACATGATTAAATTCGATGCGACGTATTTGGGTGCGCTCTCTACTCAGTCCGTGAGCGCGGGCCCACGCTAAAAATCACCGTTGAGCGCTGAATTAAAGAGCCCGCTCTTCAAAAGGTGCTGAGGAATACATCTCTAAGAGGACATCTCTAAGAGACATCTCTAACGGCCACGGCAGCACGGCACAGAAGGCTGCGCCAAAGGCCTTGCTGAGCATTTTCACTCGACCGAGGGGCAGTAGCAGCCTTGACGAGGATGGCGGCACGCGTGCGGAGCGCCTCGGCAAATGTCGAGCGTTTGAACCCGTGACCTCTTGAATCAGTGTTTATTCGCCCCCTTGGGGAAGATTTCATTTTTGTGCGTTGGTCCCGCGTCAAATGCCCGCGAATGATTATTTTGTTGGGACATTTATTTATTTCCCACCTTGCGCGATTTGTCGGTGGACGAGATGTGGCGTAGGTGTAAAAGGGCTTTCCCTTTAATCAAAATGTATGAAATGTATTTTGAGTGCCAGGGTGGCGGAGTGGTGTAACACTTGTGCCTCACAACAAAGAAGACCTAGGTTTGATTCTTGACTAGGGTGCATTTCTGTGTAGAGTTTGTACGTTCTTACAATGTTATGCATGCATTTTATCCAGGTTATCTGGCTACCTCCCATGGTTTATAGAAACACAAAATGTAACTGGCGTTGGCTCAACAACCCAATTTGTATTTAGCTACTATACATTTCCACATGATAAGCCACTTCGCTGAGCTTTCAATTGTGGCCAGGTCGCTTCTGAAAAAGAGCTATACACCTCCAGTGGGCCTTAACTGCTAAAACAAAAAATATTTTGTTTCAATGCTCAACAAATTATCTGCAAATTACTCAATCGAGATTTCACGGAGCAACATCGCCCTCTACCACAACAAGAAACAGTTGGCAGCACCATCCAAAGAAAGAGTCTTAAGAGACTCAATGAGGCTTCCCGGCAAACCAAGCATCATGGTAATAATAATAAACTGCCCACATGCATTCTCCACTGTGCCAGCTCGCTATGTGTGATGCCCTCTGCTCTGCTGGTGACCGTCGCTTCTCCAAGTTTTGCTGCTGCTGGATGACAATTATTTGCCCTATAAACAAAAAACGAACTCACACATTCGTCAATAATTCTGTGGCCTTAAGAAAGGCGACGTTTTTGCATCCCTCCGCAGAGGATGATTCTGACGCCGCTTGGCATCACAACTGCTTGGAACGCAAAAAACAACAACTACGCCCACCATTCGCCACCGACGGTTTGCACAAGCCGGCGTGAGTAGGTTAAACGTTGAGTTTTATAAGGGCACCAGGGGGTGACCAGCCCCTCCCCACCAGCCCCACCTCTCCCACCCTCCACCTCCCCACCCAGCCCCTCCCCACCCTCCCCACCCAGCCCCTCCCCACCCTCCCCTTCCCACCCAGCCCCACCCTCCCCACCTAGCCCCTCCCCATCCTCCCCTCCCCACCCAGCCCCTCCCTCCCCACCCAGCCCCTCCCTGCACGACGGACGCAATAATCCCCTGTGGGCTGGTGGAACCAGGAGGTTCCTACCAGTATCAATCCACTGAGGTGGGACATCTTATTTGCAAGAATGTCCAAAGTGTCGTGTGACACGTACATAGCAAACGCGCGATGGCACGTGCACAACCAGTTAAAAATCTACAGCGTATACCGCATGCTTTAAATAGCGTCTAGGACAGGGTCAATACAGCCAACGCTGCGCATATGAACATCATGGTGCAGTCAAATACACACACACATGAATACGTGGTGAACACCGCCAAATGATATTGACAATTCTGGGGATTAAGCTTACTTTTGAATATTTACGTCATGAAATAATCCACTTTCTTTTTGGCGGCGCTTTGCATTAACACGTTTGCCCAAAGGCACTCCACTCTCCCTGTTTATGTATGAATAATGTAATGCAATATGTGCATCACGGTTTATTTGGGTTGATTGATTATATATGGTGATGTCACGACGACATCACAAGTGATGACATAACATTTAAGCACATATCCTTGTGGTGAACATGCAAACATGCAAATAATGTTCGCCA
Source organism: Entosphenus tridentatus (assembly GCA_014621495.2). Taxonomy (NCBI): domain Eukaryota; kingdom Metazoa; phylum Chordata; class Hyperoartia; order Petromyzontiformes; family Petromyzontidae; genus Entosphenus; species Entosphenus tridentatus. Next base: position 3,553,779 of record CM025651.2, read on the forward strand.
CAAGTATATGTGGTTAATGTAGACACAATTCCTTGCAAGAGGTTTATGTTCGTGTTTAATTGGCAGAAAGGGTAAAACCTATTCTTATATTTTGATATAAGAATAGGTTGCAATACACGCTCTTAAACCACATCTGGAAATAAAAAAAATATAGAAATTGGTAGCCAGCTGGCGTAGGGGGTTAGAACCCCAATGAGATCCTGAGTTAAAATCTCGTGATTTTACCGGGTTCTATTCCGATTTAAAGCTTTCGTGACTGCAGGAATTCATCTTCTTGTTTTTTTCGGTAAAGTCACGTAGAAGGGAAGTAATAAAATAATAAAAATAATAAAGCATAATATTATGTTTTATTATTTTTATTATTTTACCGAAAAAACCAAGAAGACGGGTTCTATTCCTCAAGTTTAGTGAAGTGAAGGCCTCAGCCAAGTCACTGATACGTCCACACGTTAATTTGGTTCCGTGGTTAATTTAGCTAAGTTCCAGGCTTGAGAATTAAACATATGAGTATTTTTTTTACGAGACCGGAAGTCACTTGAAGACATCTCAGGAGTAGTTCTGTGATATGCAGCTCCGTGGGGCATTGTTTAGCACGACAGGTGGAGGAATCCGACGAGTTTTGCAGCTGTTTTTTTTTACAGATGTCCACAAATCTCATGACCTCACACCTAAAGGCTCAATCTGGATAACATTCGTCGAAAAAAAAAAACCCAATCCGAGGTGCATATGAATACATTGCCTCATTAATTGCTGACAATCTCCCCAGATATTCTTGGTTCTTTCGGTAAAGTCACGTAAATAAAAAAATAAAATTACAAAAAATAAATAAAAATAATAAATTGCAAATAATTTATCTCCCTAGAACAAAGGATGCGATTTTGCACAGCAGCATAGATTTCCGCCCATTGTCGTGAGCTAGTTTATTTGCCACGTTGATTAAGAGCGTCAACAGTTGGGCGCGAGACCCCGGGTCGTCTGAGCACCGTAATCATGGCCATCGATTTCTCGTTGGGCGCTAAGACGCAGAATGACTCCGTGCGCTAAGCGAGTGGCGGACAGGACGTCGCGATAATGAGGGCTCCGGTCCCAGAGCCATCCCTCGGCCACACCCACCACCATTGTCGTAGCGCTGATGACCGATGATGATGCCACTGAACACGAGGGTGTCTTACAATTCGAAGATGTAAGTGCGCGAGACTTCTTTAACGTCAAACACAGAAGCAAGGACTCGAAACGGGGCCGGTGGTTCGGACACGAGGGAAGGGGTTCAGTACTTGCGCTGGGTAACTCATCCACACCCCCCTCCACCTCCTCTGCTTCAACGAGCGATCGCAAGCACCGCCCGTCTAGCCATCGCGATAACGGCGGAGCCGTGCGAGAGAGACACACAGAGGAGAGAGAGAGAGAGGCGGCGGTGATGATGGTGATGCTGGTGGTGGTGGTGGGGGGGAGGAAACACTCATTCAAAATTTATAGAGCCCGCCGGTGAACAACATCTAAATACTCCATCGCGGCGTCGCAGGGCGGAGGCAGTGGCGGACGTCGAAAGCAATAATTCACAGTAATAAGGCGATACGTTTTTGTGTGTGTGTGAGTGTGTGTGGCACGCGATAGTGTAGCGGTTAGCGCGCTGCGCTATGAACCCGGCGACCCGAGTTCGATTCCCGCTCACGGCCAACACCAGTGACGATTATCTGAACCGGTCCCGGGCCTCCCCTAGGTCGACTCAGCCTAAAATGAGTACCTAGTGCGATGTGTAAACATCGCCGCTAGGGAGACATAGGCAGCCGGGCGTGGTGTTGGCCACCCACCCCCTCGTGTGCCGTGCCGGCCTTCATAGGTGCTCGCTAACAGCACTTGCCCCTACAGTCTGTTAAGGCTATACGGGGGATCTTTGTCTTTGTGGCACGCACGGACCTGCGCTGGAATTGCGATAGAGCGGTTTTTATTCCGCTCGCCGCGATCGGCTCACGCGTTCTCTAAAACCGGCGGAGCATTGGAGGAGGAGGAACTCCCTTCGCAGAGATTTGCTGCGCTCTTCCTAACCCCCCCCCCCCCCCCCACAAAATATAAAAATTTATTCGTTATAGTCGGCCCTTTTCATTTGTCGCGCCGTACTCGGCGCATTTCTCGTCGCGGTGTGTAAATTCCACGCAGAGCGCCCCCCGCACAGAATGAATAATGTAGTGGTGGGCCACGTGAATGTGGATAATCTGTGAGCAGTAACTACAGCGCTCGGGAATGTATTCATATCCATCGCTTTAGCAAACAGGCAGTGAGTGGAAAAACAAATGTTGTAGTAATGTCCAAATGTATTTTGATAGATTAAACTGCGTCGCGAATGCAATTGTGCTATTTATTTTATGGAAGAGACAGCATTTAAATCTTGAATTAAAGCTTTCGTGACTGCAGGGATTCATATTCTGTGAATCTTTCGGTAAAGTCAGGTAGATCGGTTCAAAGGAAATATAAAAAAAACTACGACGTTTCGATCACAACACAAGCGGTCGTCCTCTTTCCTTCCTGATGACGACCGCTTGTGTTGCGATCGAAACGTCGTAGTTTTTTGTTATTTTCTTTGAACCATCTACGTGACTTTACCGAAATATCCACAGAATATGAGACGGCAGTTGTTTTGTCACTGCAAATCCACATTAGTGCACGGAGAAATGGATGCATCACTTGTGGGTAATGATGCCCCAAAGACAAAGATACCCTGTATAGCCTCAAAAGACTATTGGGGCAAGTGTTGTTAGCGGGCACTCATGAAGGCTGGCAAGGCACACGAGGGGGTGGGTAGCCAAGCCCCATGCCCGGCCGCGTTTGGGCTGAGTTGACCTAGGGGAGACCGAGGACACGTTCAAGTATTTTGCCACTGACATTAAACATGGCCAGAGATCGATCTCGCGTTGATGTGTTCACAGCGCAGTGTGCTAACCGTTACGTCTCCACTCCCCACGTATACAAAGATCCCCCGTATAGCCTTGACAGACTGTAGGGGCAAGTGCTGTTAGCGAGCACCTATAAAGGCCGGCACGGCACACGAGGGGGTGGGTGGCCAACACCACGTCCGGCCGCCTTTGTCTTCCTAGCGGCGATGTTTACACATCACACCAGGTACTAATTTGAGGCTGAGTCGACCTAGGGGAGGCCCTGGACCGGTTCAGATAATCGTCACTGGTGTTGGCCGTGAGCGGGAATCGAACCCGGGTCGCCAGGTTCATAGCGCAGCGCAGCGCGCTAACCGCTACACCACCGCTCCCCACACACATATATATACACACACACAAACATGCAAAAACATACACTCGCATACACCGACGCACTATCAAGGCGCTATTAAAAACAAGAGCAGGGTCAAAGTGAAATGCCCATGAAAAAAATAATTAGGCATGGAATATATTACTGAAACAAGGTTACGTAATTTACTGCACTTATCAAGGGTAGTCGCGTGGCAATCGGCGAGGCATTGCGGCGCTGCTGAAGGTCGACCGCGTTTTCCTCCTGATCCGGTTTCGACGCGAACGTTATTCACCGAAGCAGCCGTTTCCCCACACCAGAGGTCGCAAACGGGTTTTGATTCCTTACCCGTACCCGTACCCGGCCGCACCAGGGTCGCAAATGGGTACCCGTTCCCTACCCGTACCCGTACCCTACCCGAAATGATTGACAAACGGTGACTCACCAGTGATTCACGGCCTACCCGTACCCGTACTCGGCCGCACTAGGGTCGCAAACGGCTATCCGGCCGGGTACGGGTAGCCGGGTATCGGGTAGGGTACGGGTATCGGGTACCCGGTTGCGACCTCTGCCCCACACCTTCCCTGTCCCCCCGCACAACGCCGGCCACGCGGAGGGACCGTGATCTCTCTGCACGTGGCGCGGTGACGTGGACCCCAGCAGTAAGGGCGTTCGCCCCGCCCCCTTGTTGCAAACGTTCGCGGTTGGGATCCGGGCAGGCCGCCCTGGTTAATACTGCGGTGTGATTTGACGATGACACGCTACGCGCCCTCGGCCGCGCAGTGGACGCTTCTGAGACGCCCTGAGGTCACTGCACACCGGAAGGCCACCATGCGCTGGCCAAATGTACACGCAAATGGTTCACTTGGGATTATACATCGCAATCATCACCTCCTTCTGTCAGACTAATGCCCCATTGCAGGCCAGCTGTTTATTCACCCTTTGACCACGATGACAGCTGCCACAGGGGGTGCCCTTTAAAATGTTTGAGATGTAACTTATCGAGTGTTCTGAGAACCCTGGTGTAAGATGCACTCTTCCTCCCTGTATTAAAAAAAATAAAAGTTGACGGCGAATCTCATTATAATCCACTGTATATTTTTGTGTGTCAGCAGATTTGCATAACTTCATTAACATTGAGCACACGTTTTGGGTGCGTCTTATACTCCTGAAAATACAGTAATTAAGATGTTTCTCAGGTGAGTAGCGCTGATGTCATCCATCACTCTACACCTCACCCCATCGGCCATAATCACGGTGCAGAGTGTCTTGAAAAAATTCCGGATTATAAATATACAACGGACATTTACAACAGCGTAGGTGTTCGCAATGGTGCTGTGTAGGTAGTGTAGTGGTTAACGCGCTGCGCTACGAACCCAGTGACTCGAGTTCGATTTCCGCTCACGGCCAACACCGGTGACGATTATCTGAACCAGTGCTGGGCCTCCCCTAGGTTGACTCAGCTTCAAATTAGTATCTGGTGCGGTGTGTAAAACATCGCCACTGGGGAGACAAAGGCGACTGGGCGTGGTGCTGGCCACCCACCCCTCGTGTGCCGTGCCGGCCTTCATAGGTGCTCGCTAACAGCACTTGCCCCAACAGTCTGTTGAGGCTATACGGGGGATCTTTGTCTTTGTTTGCTGTGTATCTCTCAGATGCCTTTTCACGGTTGTGCCACGGGCGTGTTGTCGGCAACTATGTCCAACGTTTCGTTAGACGTGCTGGGAGCTTCTTCAGGAAACAGAGCAATGTGTGTGTTTGTTTGTTTTGTTGAGTTTGTGATCCGGCCTAGCTCAGGATTGTGCACGGACATAGCTCCACTTTCCACTCGGGAAACCAGAGAGCACAGGTGTGGATGTTTCTTATCGCGATATCAATAAACAATTGCATAGATTTAATAATGCACTTGTTTAAAAAAACTAATATACAATGAAGAACAAGCATTGAAATAACCATAAAAAGTGTCAATCGTATGAATTAATTTTATACTGTCTGGGACACTGTGAATTGATGATTAACCACAATTTAGCGGAATATTATTTTCAATATTTTTAGTTTAAAGTTTTTGTTTTATTTTTTGATGCAGCCTTGTTGGACTGCATAGCTTGATGTGTCAAAGTTGTTTTCCTCCGAGAACACTTCTTCATTTGTTTAAGCAAACTTGTTTTACATTACATACTTTACAAATAAAAAGTTCCGTTCAGGAGCCCACACTTGCCTTTTCAGACTAACTCGAAATATTTCATCATGGGACGTCCCTTGCCACTATCAAAATAAAAGAATAGGTTTTACCCCTTCTGGCAATAAAAAAGGTGTTAAGATTTTAAAACACCAAACTGAAACCTTTTGCAAGGAATCATGTCTGCATTGACTACACATACTTGTGGTGTACAGGCAAACACAAAAATATCTTCACATCTGTTTTATTGCCAGTAAGGGTAAAACATATTCTAATAAATCGAAATATTTCCTTTGTTAGCTCTCCCCCCCCCCACTAAAATGTATAATCGTGATGCTGCGTCTAGTCTGAAGTGTTGACACTGCAATGTCAATAGTCAGATGTAATTGTGGGTAGTAAAGTTTTTGATTTCTCAGTCAATTCAATCACCAGTGTCGAATGAGATGGTGTCGGTATGACAAAAACTAAAATGCAATAAAATTGTAGCCCAGGCGATGTATGTGCTCGGAGCAATAATTTTAAGTTTCTGTATAATTTTTTGTTGCAGATCTTGCAGGATACATGTTTATAACCATCCAATATATGACAGTCATCTCTACACATACACACAATTTGTAGAGGGCCGGTTGAGCCAGAGCAGATGCTATGAGACAAATGTTGGACAATAACACGGAAGGTTTGAGACAATTTGCAAATGTAATTCGTATTATCACGAGACCACTATGCTTGTTTACTTCGGAACGCCTCACCGAGCCTCACGGCTCTGATGAACGGAAGGTTCTGCCGTGGTAATTGTATAATCCCTCTTGAGTAATTTCCGGGCAATGTTTTAAGATTTGGAGCAGGACGCCGGAACACAATGGCGAAGCGTCGCGAACGACGTCCAGGGCCCTTTGGCAGCCGCTGTCCAGCAGACGGCGAGGATTTGTACGTAGCGACACATTTGTACGTAGCGACACATTTGTACGTA
>CM025651.2:3571012-3585048 GCA_014621495.2 Entosphenus tridentatus
GTGGCGTCAGATAGTGTAACCATTAATCTTCCGCACACCACCATCACCGCCCCTCTTTGTGTCGCCTCGTACGGCACAGAACGTTGGCTAATTCCGCGTGGCCCAGCGCCAATTTCGCACAATGCACCGGGTCTCGAGCCTCCGCTGGGCCATTAACGAAGCGATAACGGCTTTTGACTGGCCACGAACCGATGTGCGGTTTGTTGTTGTTTTTTCACGGGATGGGCCGAGTTGGAATGGGCACGTTTGCGAGGCTGATTTCTCGGTGCGTATTTTCCCCGAGTTTTACGACAGACCAACCCCCCCCCCCCTTCCCCCATACAAACCCCCTGTCTCTCTCGTTCACGCGTCGCGGATTCTGACGATGCGTCAGAATCAGAATTAGAAACGGTTTTAATCGCCATGACAGTTTGCACATACACGGAATTTACTGTGGCCGGAAGGTGCATACATACAACATTTAGGAATCTTAAAAACTTAAATAAGTGATATAAAGTCTAACTATGCTAACGTTACAAAGTATAACTAATACTAACGGGCTAAAGTATATACAATTAATAATAAGTAGAACATATAAAATGTGAAATGTAAAATGTGAATTAGCCGTAATATACAAACTTAAAATACAAAAATACAAATATGATAACACGTTGTAATTATGACAAGGTGTAATTATGTAGATAAAATGTTATAGTAAGTGTAAAAGTCATTTTAAGTGTAAAAGTCATTTTAAGTGTAAAAGTCATTTTAAGCCCTTGGCCTTGTTTAAGAGGCCAACAGCGGATGGGAAGAAACTGTTTTTATAACGTGAGGTTTTTGTCCTGATGGACCGCAGCCTTCTGCCGGAGGGGAGTAGCTGGAACAGAGAGTGTCCAGGGTGAGAGGAATCGTCCACAATCTTCCTCGCTCGCCTCAGGGTCCTCAAGGTGTGCAGGTCCTCAAGGGTTGGTAGATTACAGCCAATCACCTTCTCAGCAGTGCGGATGATGATACGCTGCAGTTTGCTCTTGTCCTTGGCAGTGGCAGCAGCGTACCAGATAGTGATGGAGGAGGTGAGGATGGACTCAATGATGGCTGTATAGAAGCGCACCATTATTGTCTTTGGTAGATTAATTTTCTTCAGCTGCCGTAGGAAGTACATCCTCTGTTGAGCTCTCTTGATAAGGGAGCTGATGTTCAGTTCCCACTTGAGATCCTGGGAGAGGATAGTGCCTAGGAAGCGGAAGGACTCCACATTGTTGACTGGGGAGTCGCACAGGGTGATGGGGGTGAGTGGGGCTGTATTCTTCCTGAAGTCCACAACCATCTCCACGGTTCAATCTTAATTTCTTTATACGTGACTTAACCGAAAGAACCAAAGAGCATCTCCACGGTCTTCAGAGCATTAAGAGTGTGGCTCATGAATGAACGCACGTGGCCAGCGCGCGCTGTAAGCGCCTCGGCCGCAAATCCCGCAAGTTGTGCGTCGAATGGCGGAGCTAAGAAGGGTCAGCGTGAGCGCGTAAAGTTAAACGAAAACAAAAAAAACCAAAGCAACCGCGCAAGTAGTGTACAGCGAGTTTTGGGGCAAACAAATTAAAAATGTCACCGACGGAGGGGGGACCGCAACTTTGATCCACAGGGGAATGCGTGTAGCCAGGGTGATAATTGAAAGTATACTTTGGTCAACATAATTGGTAAAAAAATATATTGTTTAATATTTTTATTATTTTATTATTCCCCTTCTACGTAATAAAAATATTGTTTAATATTTTTTATAATTTTATGGTTTATATTTTTATTATTTTATTGTTTCCCTTCTACGTGACTTTACCCAAGAGTCCAAGAATATCAATGAATGTACGAAAAACACCCACGATGTCAGCGCAGTGACTCGACCCAACGGCAGCGACGTTCACCACGTGTCACTACTTCTTTCGCACCATACATGGCCAAAGTATGCTTTCAATTATCACCCTGGCTACACGCATTCCGCTGTGGTATCAAAGTTGCGGTTCCCCCTCCCTCGGTGAAATTTAAATTTGTTGCCACCAAACTCGGTGTACACGACTTCTGCGTCGCTCGTTTTTCCTTCTTTCTTTAGGCGCTAACGCGGGGTAGGGAGCAGCAATTTAAACACAAAAAGCAGTTATAAAGAAATACGTTTGCAAAAAACATTTAAAAGTGTGTGGCTCCAGCGGCTTTCCAACATCGGAAGGAAGAGCGTTCCAGACGGCCGCAAAAACTTTGTTCCACGAGCATGAAAAAAATATATATTTTTGCTTTACTCCCTCCCACCCCCAATTATATTCAAATTGTGCTGTCGGCATCGTATACCGCAATGAGATGAAAAAAATTGTACCACTTTGTGCCTCACGTTGGAGACTCCAAATCCAGAAGAGAACATCGGAAAACTACATCCGTGAGTTCCCTCAATCAGCCTCCTCATCCATATTATTTGCACCCCCATTGCAGTAGTCGTGCCACGAAATGTTTTTCCTCGGCGTCAATAAAACCTACGCATTTTCATTTTCTCAGAGCTGCAAGAAGCAGACGTTAAGTGGCACGAACAAGAAGAAGAAGAAGAAGAAAAAAAACCTACCCACAAGTGAAAAAAAAGTGATTATTTTTGTGCAGTCATCGGTGACCTGATAGAACCATCAGCTCGGGGTGCCCTTGTGACGGAGGCTGAACCACAGACGGCCGCCTGCGTTCGATCCGGAGACCTCAGCCGCGCCGCCCGGGCGGTGTGAGTCCCCCCGAGACAAACCCTGGGGCCAACCATTTCAAATGTTTTGCTCTCTGTCAGCTCTCACCGTGCACTTTAAATACGAGACACACGCGAACCCGAAAGCAAGTCCGTCGAGGAACGGAGATCACAGGTTGTTTTCTGCTTTCGCTACGAAATGTACATGTACGGCCCCTTTTTGTTTGTTTGTTTGCAATCCACTGCTGGATGATGGCCTTCTCAGATGATGTGTAGGACGCCGAATCGTTTGACTATACCTCACCACGTCGGTCAGTGTGGCTGAGCTGGTAAAGGTCGGGCGCGGGCAGACATTGGGGGCATTGTAAATAATAACAAACTTACCGTAATAGAGGTTTTTGGGTTAGATCGTGTAAATATAAATGCGTCGTTAAACCCACCACCACCGGACACAGCCAATTAATAGGGGTTATCACGTCAACAAAACACGTCAATTCGTTACAAGTTCAGCACACGGGTGTGTTGGAAATTAAACCCACAACATCTACAATTTACAATAACAAAGAAATTGTTGTTTTTTGTGCTGACAAAATATCCCCGCTGAAGTCGAATTGTGGTTGCCCATCTCAACCGTGGTGCAGGCTTCAAACGCCTGCTTAGCTTCTGAGATCGGACTTGATGGGGTTCGCGTGCGGGTGATTTTGTACCGTGCTCTTACGATGCAGAACTCACTTTGAGTTGAGTTCTCGTCCAAATAAGCAAGCTTCGTCCAAATTTCTGAAAACTGTTCCCGGAACAACACCGCAAGATCAATTAATATTGTTAGTTTTTTTTTAAAGCAACACAAAAAACTGAACAAACCGCGAGAGTGGTTGACGATGCCACCACGTTTTGTTCTTTTTTAAACCTCTGTAATTACGCTCGTACACAAAACACTGACAGCTGTGGGAATCACACCGTTCTCTTGTTCGTAGCCCTCATTACATCGGGACACATTGTGGGGTAAAAATGGGCCCCCTTTGTCGACACACCGACACACCCCCCCTCACCCCACGCAGCGTACGCTTGTGGAAAAATCCTGTTGTGTTCTCTCAGCCCACCGCTCGCGCCAAATGGCACACGCTCTAGGTGGCGCGCCTGTTAGCGGGCCTCTAATTAAGGACCAATTTATTGCATCTTTGCGGAATTGAAGGACGTGGATCAACACCCTTGATTGCCACATGCTAAAATCCACGGGAGCCATTTGCCAGGTTTCACATCCAATTATGGTAATATTTAGTTTCTTTATATATATATAAATATGTTTAAAAGTTATATGATTTCATATGGATTTATTTATTTAATATGTGTTATGTATTAGCATGAATAAATACAGAATGTATTATTATTATATATATATCAAAATATGCTGTTTTAAGTTTCAAATAAGTCATGTTTATAAAAGATAGATACGTTCAGCTAATTTTCTAACAAAGCGTTGTTTTCCCAAAATAAAACAGGCGATTTAAAACTTTGATCTTCAAGACAAGTTATACAATGCCGTTGCGTGAATAGTTAATGGAATGAAGTCGATGTTTTAATTTGATTCACTCGTTTGAAAATTCAACTGTTTGCATTTGGGGCGATATATAAATGGAGCAAAATAAATGTGACAATTCATTCTTGAGGGATGGGATGCGTCCATGTTCTGTACCAACAAACACGTTTATAAGTACTTATCTCAATGTCAGAATTATCATCTCAATCTAGATATTCTCATTTCAACCTGAGGCTTTTGATGGAGGTTGATATAATCTGACCATGACATTTCTCATCTCAATCTGAGACGATTATTTTAACCTGTCCTGGGCCCTCCCCTAGGTCGACTCAGCCTCAAACGAGTAACTGCTGTGCTGTGTGAACATCGCCACTGGGGAGACTAAGGCGGCCGGGCGTGGTGGATCCATGTCCCGGGCGAAGCCGGGTAGTACAGCTCGTTATATATAAGGACCAAATCCCTTACACATCCACTACCAAGCAAATGAAAACCCGACGACTGCTACAAAGCAAAATAAATTGTTTTAATAAACAAATAAAGAAACGGCCACCAAAAAAAAAAAAGCGACAGAAATAGTTATCACAACAAAGAAATTAGGCTACGAAGTCGACACATTGCAGACCACAATCCCCAACTTTACAACCTCAAGACACGTGCTTGAATGCTGCACAACGAGCGCTGTTTAAAGTATTACTTCTCTTTAAAAAAAACGTGGCCACGTGCAAACGGTGTTCTTTTTTTTACTTACCCTCAAATAATGATCTGTCAAATCGCGTTTTGCGCAGTAAAGCGCCGCTGACTTCTTTTTTAATTACTGGCCAAGTTTGCGATGACATGCACATTTGCCGCGCACACCCCATGATTCCTGCAGCAGTGCTCGCTTTATTAAGTGTCTCGCACTTCGTTAATGCATTTAAAGACGGCGGTGAAAACGAGCACATGTTCAATTATACACGGCGGGCAATGATGAATTGTGAAGTTTCGGTATAATTTAGCAATTATACAAATTAATAATAATAATTAATGCAGCATTGGAATGAGACGTCAAATGACCGCGGAATGGTATTCTCCAACTCCGCCTGCCCAATCCATGTTTATTACAATTATTTACGTCAAATATAATGAAATCCTAATGGGACATGTATGAGTTTATGTGTATATATATACGCACTTAGTATTATTAGAGTCATATTTTCAACTGCTTAATTGGAATAGTTGGGGAACAAAGAATGCAAATTATCATCGAGTCAACATTCAGTCTGAAAAAGCCCATCAATGTACGTCATTAAGGTGAATCAGCCATAATGTTCGATAATAATGACATTCACGTTTATTTTAATAATTTGCAAAAAAGGCAAAAGGGTCCCTATCATGTCGCTATGTTGGGCTTCTGTATATACGTTGAATTTCTTTCGCACCGTATGTGGGCGACCGTGCTAATCGGAGGTTGGTTTGGCAGTAATGATGGGCTAAAAATAAAACGGTAGCCGAATTTCATTGCGTGAACAAAAAAAAACATTACATAGTTGCTCCACGAATATAACATCGATCAAACGTACATCGCAGTTACATTTCAACGCTTAAAATAATCAACCGTCATTCTGAGCGCAATGCTTTGATCCAATGACATTTAAAAAAAATTAATAACGCGCTGTTCTCCTCGCTGTGCTGAGTGGGTGGCAGCAACGCAGGGGTGTAAACCTCTCCAACTTTTCTGGCTGTGACAGGCACCCAACAAGGAGGGCACGCGGGGTTCCCAATTATCCGGTGCACCTGGGTGATTTTTTTTTCCCCCACAGGCAGAGCCGCGTGTTCGTGCTGAGCGCACCTAGGTGAGGTCCACATCCACCACAGAAATGTGTCGTATCTGCGCTGAGCGCAATGAAGACTTCAGCATCAGGGTTTTTGTGTGTGGTTTTTTTTTCTGTGGAGAGCGGGAGTGTTAGCGGTTAGCGCGCTGCGCTATGAACCGGACGACCCGGGTTCGATTCCAGTTCACGGCCAACACCGGTGACGATTATCTGAACCGGTCCTGGGCCTCCCCTAGGTCGACTCAGCCTGAAACGCATACCTGGTGCAGTGTGTAAACATCGCCACTGGGGAGACAAAGGCGGTCGGACGTGATGCTGGCCACCCACCCCCTTGTGTACCGTTCCAGACTTCATAGGTGCTCGCTAACAGCACTTGCCCCTACAGTCTGTTAAGGCTATATGGGGAATCTTTGTGTTTTTTTGAATGTATATTTAAACAGATACTCACTTTAACCCGCCTACGTCAATTCGCATGCCGTGCATATTTTTGCGCAGTTAAATTGTGAAAGGGTTCAGGCGCAGCCCTGCAATTGCTTGCTTGTGACACTGCTGGCAGAAGGGCTTCCAGTAAGTGTGAGCTGCAGAGACCCCCTCTACAGGTGATATGGCCGACTCCACCATGCTGGCCAGATATTCATAGTTAAGGTTTTTTGGGTTAGATCGCGTTATTTCTAAATGTGTCGTAACCCTCCACCACCCGACACGGCAAAACAGTAAAAAAATGTGTCACGTTTACAAAGCACAAATAGTTCACTACTTTAGCCCACCGGTGTGTTGAAGAGTGAATCAACATCATTTAAAATTTGAGTACGCCGTTTCGCTGGTAATTACATCCAGTTTCATCGGGCAATTTGCCAGAATGGTGAAGCCCTCCACTTGCTCCCGGTCTTAAATAGAGCAGCAGCAGGGTGACGTCATCATTAAATTAATTCAGGTGCAGTGATTTGAGGCGGGGAGGGTATTGTAATTGTATAATAGATTGGTAACCATTCAATTGTTTCTCATTGGTATTTGTTTACCTTATAAGGAATTGTAATTTTATTATATATTTTATTTAATAATACGCTTCCAGGCCACACTAATGATATTGGTCGCGAAAGCCTACGTGTTAAACTCGCCAGATATCTCGGGAATAGGTGAAAATACTCACATTTGACACATTTTTATATCGAGTGTGCTGACCACTGCAGCGCCACCCTAACATTGACTTCCCCTTTTACACGTGTGCATTATTGCAATACATTTCGCAGCATCGGCCAGCGGTATAAATGGGGTTTCCGCTATGCCTTTTTTTTTATTCACAGTGACGGTTATCACGGTATTATTTTCCTCTAACTTTGCTATTATATTTTGCATCTTGATTTAAAGCTTTCGTGACTGCAGGAATCCATACTCTTTGGTTCTTTCGGTAAAGTCACGTGGGTAGAAAATAAATCACGACGTTTCGGGCGCAACACAAGCGTCCGTCATCATATTTTTTTTACCTACGTGACTTTACCGAAAGAACCAAAGGGTATATTTTGCATGTTTGTCATATTATTGTTGTGCTTTTCTGTACTTTCAGTACAAGTGCATATGACCGCAATTAATCGCTTTTCAGGTGCAACATAAGCCTGCCATGAGGTTGTTTAATTATTCCAACTTTAAAGCCTGCTATTCTTATATCTCGCACACTGTCAGCAACTAATTAAATAAAGGTATATGAAAATGTTAAGGTCATACAGTCACCATACCCTTTCAATTTATCCAGAAAACGTTAAAGAAAAGCGCTAAGTTAATGTGTAACAGCAATTTATGTAGGGCTTAAAATTATGGAGCTTTTGTTATTTTACAATATTTTAAACCGTAACTTTCGCTCCACGCATATGAATTCTACATCTCTTCATTTCACGTGTCGGGGGAAATGTTCATTTTCGAAGGCCGAATGAAACTGTTAAATACGATTGGCAGGCAACCACGCATTCGCGCACACACACTGCAATAATCCCTTGCAGTGACAGAAGTGACTGGATGGGCTAAAATTAGAGAAAACACTGACTCTTGTCATATTTCCGAATAGTGGAGCAAAGATTCCTGGAATCCAAGTTTGGTTTATTGGTTGGGCAATGCGCGTTCGCCAATTCATCTCTGTATCCAACTCCTGTAAATGTCCGCGGTAGTGCATGGCGAAAGATTGATGCAAGAATGCTCTGCACACATCTCAACCCAGAAAATCCACGCACCGATTACCAGCAGCTGTGAACACGTCTTAGGCTTTATGGCGATGGATATTGTCTGTGGGTCGTTTCAACGTAGTACGTTTCACGTGGTCACAGGCCCCATGAAATTAAGTTACGTGCCATGTCCAGGCGTTGGTATGTACAGTCGGCCACCCATTCTTAGGGTGCAATAATCGCTGTTCATTGTATTAGCATCTCTTTTGATGTATAACCGTGGATTGTGACATTGTTTTGATCCACAGCGGGTTGCATTTAGCCTCTGCTTTGGGAAGGCAAACATTTAATCGGAGTTGTTTTAGTTTCAAGTTATATAAGCAGGGAGATTAACTGGGATTCTACAGCTGTGATTTCAGCAGAGTTTATTCCACTCTAAGGGGACTCATACCAAGGCACAGCACCAAAGCCAGCACCACCGAGATCCTAAATACAACAAATCTCTGGATATTAAATTAAACGGATCCCTTGAGATTGAGCATTTCATCAGGTGACACGCACGGAAAATTTCTACAACTTGTACGGTGTGTAGATTCACGTAAAAGCCTTGAGTTTCAGTCACCCAGTGACTACGCTGGGTTTTCAAGTGTCACGAGCTTGATGGTCACCAGCCAGGTCACCAATTGGCTGCCCCCCTCCCCCCCCAAAAAAGATAAAAACACCACGCAACATATTAAATTTCGCTTTCCACTTAATTGCGTCTCTTCAAACTTTGACGACTCAATATTGCATTTTTGTGGCAGTTCCATCAATGCATTTGAGGCCGAAAAGATACACGAAGGATTATTATACTGATATATTAAAGTACGAGTCACCACGGCTTAAGATGTCCAATGCCCTGACTTTGAACCCAAAGAGCTGACAGTTCATATGCCATCACATTAGTTGAATGCTTGGAGAGCCCACAGTCGTTATATATGAATGGTGTCCTTGCAGATGAACGTCTTAACTGCGGCGCGATGCAGATTTGCACGCGGTGCACTCAAGGAGAGATCAGATAAATGGAACATGGATTTACTTTGCCATGGGAATGCCAATAATATAAGTATGTTGTGGCCAGCTCACAGTGGTTATCTCTTTGCACTATGAACCTGGAGATCAGTGATCGATCCCTGGCCATGGCTAACATCGTTGGCAAAATGAAGTCTCAACGGGTCCTAGGTCTACCCGTAAATTCGTAAATTCGCACTGAACAGTGTGGTGAAGTATGGTCAAACAGCCCCCATGACTAACATGGAGTGGGGAGGCCTTCATACAGCAAGTGAGTTGACAAATAATATATTATGGTTACTGTTATTTAATGAAGAAGAAAACTAAAATCATTGTTTTATTTTATATACCATGATTTATACAAATCAGTTTTAAAAACACTGTAGAATGTGAAATGTGCATAGTTTTCACATTGAGTTGCAGGAGATAATTGAAGACCAGTGGGAGCAGGAACTGATGCCAACATTTTCCCAAGTTTTGTGGTCCTATATTGTGATATTTGGTCGACTCCATGAATGAGTGTTTATTCAGTTTAACTGACAGCCCTAATTAATGCTAGCAGGGGCCATTATGAAACTTCTAATTGGCTTCCGGTTGCCGAACAAATACATCATAAGTTCGCACTCATTTCACACAAATTGCTTGCCACAAATGAACCACAATGCCTTGCTGATCTTGTCAAGGAGCCTAAACTATCAAGCGAACTTCGGTTAACCGTGCAGAGGCTTTTGGCTGGCCATCGAACAAAGACGGCCACCGCATTGCGTGCTTTCAGATGCGCTTCCGCGGACGTCTGGAACGCTCTTCCTTCCGATGTTAGGAAACCACTAGAGCTATGCGCTTTTAACTCTTAATCAAGATTTAAAAGTAATTTCTTTAGAACTGCCTTTTGTTGTTTTAGTTTGTTGTCCTTCCCCCGCACCTCCGATTAGCACCGTTGGCTACGTACGGCACGAAAGAAGTTCTCCATACATACATGATTTTAAGATAGAGAGATTAAGTCAGCTCGGAAGGTGGCATTGCAAGACAGTAAACTTGGGGAGGCTTTCATCAAACAATGGATTGATCATGACTACTGCTGCGGCTGCTGCTGATGATGTCGACTGAATAATTAAACGCATATGTTGAGGAGTGGAGTGCTGACGTCAGGTCACACTCGCCTCGGGGGGAATGCCGTGAAGGAAAAGTGACGTCATGCCACCCGGGGTATTTGAGGGGAGACCCGTGACGTAGACGGGGTCTTCGCCGTGAGCCAGAGGAGTAAGTGTTAGGGGAGTAGGGGTTCCGGGAGAGAGGGTTGGGAGCCAGGCTAAAGGGCTGCTTTACCCGGCTGGCCGAGTTGGATGAACCCTCGGTCAGTGCTGTGGAAAGGGCCTGATAGCCTGGTAGGGTGTAGGGAACTGCCAATACCCTTCCCCTGGGGAGATTAGTTAATAACTCTGTTTCGATTTAAAGCTTTCGTGACTGCAGGGATTCATCTTCTTGGTTCTTTCGGTAAAGTCACGTAGATTCCAAGAACACAGGATGAGATGTCACTATCCTTTGTGAAAGCACTTCCAAGAGTTCATGAACAGTGAGCCTGGTGAAATTTGGGGAGCGCATCGTCAGTAGTGTACCTTTGGTTCCTAGGGAAATAATAAAAGAATAAAAATAAAACATAAAATAATTCTCACGACGTTTCGGCTGTCTTTCCGACAGACCTGTTCTTCACCTGAGGACGGCTGCATGCGTTGTGGCCGAAACGTCGTGAGAATAATTGTATTATGTTTTATTTTTATTATTTTATTATTTCCATTCTACGTGACTTTACCGAAAGAACCAAGAAGATGAATCCCTACAGTCTGCCAGTCGGGAGCGATGTTGCGCCATGTTATTATTTTATTATTTCCCTTCTACGTGACTTTACCGAAAGAACCAAGAAGAGAATAACTCTGTGTTAACCCCCTTCCCCAGAGTTAGTCGCAAGCCCTTAAATAAACAGTTTGGCGTTAGCCCCTACACGACTGGCTTCAACACATAAAACACGCATTGAGTGAACGGACGACAAAATCAATGGAGATACAGATGACAGCCATTTAATATCAACAATAATACATATGTGCTTGCAATTATGTTGCGTGCACTCAAGACGTTTCTGGGAAACTCCGTCACGAAATGGTTGAATCATCTGCGAAAACAACAAAGATCACGCTTAAGTCAGTTTGCGGAAAATTAAAATCGTAGGCGCCCGCACACTCGGCTGAATCCGTACGAAGCTCCATTCAAAGAGAATGATCCCACCAAAGAGTGGGCAGGTTTCCCACGGAAACCAATTAAGAGGTGGAAAATTCGCTGTAAAGCGCGCACGACGACCATCCCTCCCCGCCAGCTGAGGGCATCATCAGCAAGTAAGATGAATGTCATTAGTCTCAAGAGAAGAGTCTAGGGGCTGATAAACCGGCGCGCGATTCTGACACCAACCGAAGTTTGGGCTGTTGCCGTTTTTGTTGTGCCATCCATTACCGAAATGTGCCTCCCTGGGTAGGGATTGCCGTGGTTTGTGTGTGTTGGGGGTGGGGGGAATCGTCGCTTGCGCCGACGTTTGCGCGATTTCGAGACAATCTTCCACCCCCCCCACCCCTCTCGGTGGACCTCTTAAACACCGGGAAAATATTTTGCAATCGGTCAAGTCAGCAAGAGCGACGCATCCCTCCGATCTGCGGGAGAGATACCGAGTCGTTGGTCCGTGGTGCTCACTCCTTTTGAGATGAAGCGCACCGGCGTCTGCCCCGATGTTTCGTCACGTTGGCAGAGAGATCGGCGGTCAAGGATGCAGCGGGCACAAAAAAAAAGGAATCGCGAGCTCAAAAGCTTCAACTTCTAAAGGTGGTCGAGGTGCAGTGGGCCCTTCACCCCCACGCACTTGCGATTAGCACGGTTGGCTGTGTACGGTCCGAAAACACATTCCTGCGGAGGGAGCTGGTAGGAACGTTGGGTTGCTCGGTCAATGGCCAGGGTCAACGGCGGCGTGGTGTATTCCGCAAATATGCCCGACTGTTAGGGCGGACACAAGCCGGCGTGAGTAGGTTAAACGTTGAGTTTTATAAGGGCACCACGGGGTGACCAGCCCCTCCCCACCCAGCCCCACCCCTCCCACCCCCACCCCACCCAACCCCACCCTCCCCACCCAGCCCCTACTCTTTCACGCTGGCCAGATATCTTGGAAGGAGTGGGGGATGCCATTCACTTTTGACCCACCACATGTGACCTGTCGACCGGCTAAATGTGATCCCACTCGTTTGTGCTGGTGCTTTACAGTTAACTCGAACTGCTAGCCACGTGTTCTTTTAGAACGTCTCCGATGAATATTATGAATTCGGTTGCAAAAATGCGAAAAGCTTACGGAAGAGCGCGAGTTGCTAACTGAAATTTTGTTCAAGAGAGTGGGAGATACCCGTGGTGTCTGGTGTTTCGCTCGGTGTTATAAAGGGGCCTCTGGTGACTTCAGTGTGAAGCAAATCAACTCCGAACGCTGGCTCATGAACGCTAGCCACGCCCTTCCCACTCACCAGGTCCGCGGAGGGCGTAAGAGGATAACGGTCATCATTTCTGGAAATAAGACCGCAACTCCACAATGGATTATTTACCGAGAGGTCTGATATATGACCCCTGTTACCCTGAGTAAATTGTTGACAAATGTTTTGCGACTATGGGTGTGTGTCCCGTGTTTGTGGCACAGTGGGGAGCGCATGTGGTGCATCTACCAGTCATCTGAGTCAGTCAACCAATAACAGCAGGGTCTGTCCCGTGACCTCCTGCCAACAGGCCTTTGACACTTGACGTGGCCTCAAAGTGCACACAGCCTGGCGACATGACTCTGGTGACCCAGATATTGTGGATTAACTGAGATGACTGGCAGGTACACCGCGTGTGCTCTCCACTGTCACAAAAACACGCTGATTGGCGGGCGAATGGTGGCCGTGGCTGTTGTGTTCGTGGTCCAATCAGCTGTGACGTCAAGCGGTGTCAGAATCATCCTCATACGGAAGTGGATCACAATAAATGAATACGGATCATTGCCCGAAATGTCACCTATTTTATATCTATTTAATTTTACAATTTTAAGGCCACAGTGTTGTTGACGAATGTGTTGCGTTTTTACTTTCTTCTGAATAGAGGGTGAATCATTGCCCTCCAGCAGCATAATGTCGAGAAGCGACAGCTATCAGCCGTGCAGAGGGCATCACACACAGCCAGCTGGCACAGTGGAGAATGCAATGCAGTTCATGATTATTATTATTATTACGATTTTGATGCTTGCTTACCCGGGTCAGCCTCACTGAGTCTCAGGAGGGTCGTGCCAAATCTTTCAAGTCGGCGCCACGTTGCGATGTGTTTGACCTGGACATGACAACTCAACGCAGAAAAACGCCTGAGTCGGGAATCGAACCCAGGAACTCCCTGTGATGAGGCACCGGTGTTAGCAATGCGCGACCCTGCCACCCGTTATATTTGTTGTTAGGGAACGTCAATAAATGACGTCACGCGATTTTGGACGATTTTTTGACCCCTCCCCCCTCGTCACACGGCGTCACAAAAGTCAGACCCCCCCACAAATATGACGTCACAAAGCTCTGCCCCCGCCCCCCCCAAAAAAAACATGCTTCAAATCGCTTTAAACTATTGTCATTCTAGTGCGTATTTAATGTGGCGCTGCACTCTGGTGTTGTAGGAGAAAACATTTATTAAAAAGTCGATTTAATTAAGTAGAACGTGTTGTCTATATTTATTTAAAGTTGCGCATTACGATGTGACGTCAC
>CM025651.2:3585448-3596354 GCA_014621495.2 Entosphenus tridentatus
GTGGGTTTACTCCCCAACACACCGGTCTGTGGAACAGTCGCTCATTGGAGCGTTTTGTTCACGTGACAAAAAACTTAACGATTGGCTATTCGGTGCTGTCGGGTTAATAACACATTTAGATTTACGTGACGTAACCCAAAAAAAACAAACTTTATTATGAACTGCAAGGTCGATTTAAATGTGACCTTTAATTTTAACGGAATTGAAATGGTGCGAAATTGAAATATGTTCACAGCAATTTATGGTTTCGGAAAGTTACGGAGGTCGAATTGCAGCAGCATAACACCTTAAATTGTTTGGGTGTCTCCTGTGAGATTTGTGTAGTTATATATATATAAATGCTTCCCTGACATTAGCATTAACTTTAAAAGGATTAGATAATTAATATTATCCCTCTTGTAATGTGAGCTGAATGGCAATACGAATAATAATAATGTTAATAACCTCGTTACTCTAGCGTTTAGCCTGGTGGCGAAGTGGTGAGAAAATCACACAACGCACAAACTTTTGATTGTGATTTTTCATTGTTGGCCATTCGTTGGGTTAAATTACGAGGTTGATAAAATAAGCACCAATACGTATTATTGAAAGAAAGAATACAAACTATTTTACACTTCACACAAGACGTGACCAGATCTCAGAAGCTAAGCAGACTTGAGCCGGGATAATGTTTGGATGGGTGACCAGCATGCACAGATGGGTTGCTGTTAGAGTTATGGGGTGATAGTCATCGGCAGTAAATTCCATTGTTATGCTGTACTTCTATGCTTCCATGTCTATGCTCTCCACCCTTCAACAACCCGCACTGACCAGCGTGGTGTGGAACCTGCAAATCACCGCCCACGACAAACACAAACACGGGTTTTGAAGTCACTCATCCACCAGTGGAGTGACAAAAGGGCTTATATGTACATATTGCTTTAATGCTAACAGTTTAACGTGTCATTATTGATTTGAAGAGCTTAATGCTGTTTTTACTGTTTCCGCTGAACATATATAAGCAGGCCTCCAGTTTGCATCTCTGCATGCAAGTTAAATACGATTTAGATTTTAGACCATCATGCGCTTTGCTTTCCACGCCAATATTATGCAGCAGGATTTAGTTTTAGCGTGAGCAATATATTTTAGGGCCGCATTGGCTTCTGGCTGCCAAACGAACACATTATGAGCTCGCACTAATTACACACAAAGTGCTCGACACAAATTAACCACACAACACCTCGCTGATCTCGTCAAGGAGCATAAACCATCACGCAAACTCCGCTCATCCTCGCATCGAGCACTTTTAGATGCGCTTCCTCGGCCTGCCTGGATCGCTTTCCCTACCCATCTTAGGAAGCCACTGCTGCAATGCAATTTTAAATCTGGATTAAAGATACATGTCTTTAGAACTGCTTTTTGAGTTCAGGTTATTGCCCATCCCCCCGCACATCCGATTAGCACGGTTGGCTACGTACGGTGCGAAAGAAGTTCAATGTACATACATCATGCAGGCCGCCCTGGTTAATACTGCCGCTGTATTAACAATTCGATACTACGCACCGTCTGCTTGGCAGTGTGTGTTAAAGATCACGTGATGTCATTTGCAGACTAGATAGCCAGTGTGTGCTGGTATCATGGTCCATCATTTAAAGTGACTCGCAAATGACTTAACCTATTAAAACAAACTGGTTAACACAATTACACCACCAGACCACACACACACACTGCCGTGTGTGCGTCTCGAACCACTCCTCTGCCCGCAGGATGTCGACCCGTTGCCGGTTCCGCGAGCAAAAAGCCCAACGCATTTAACTGCTTTCATCCCTCCACCCTCTATCCTCAGGCACTCAGCTGGCCGTAAAGCTCCAATTATCGGTACACACACACACACATGCCAAGTCTTTTGGCAAATGCCTCACCAGGGTCCTGTTCTAAAAAAAAAGAGCCCTCTCTGCTGTCCTTCCGTGTGATGAAGCAGGACTTTTGTGAGTGCGGCATTGTACCCTCCCCCCAGTGTTGAGCTCCGTGTGGCACGGACGATTCACTTTGAAGGAGTTCGATTGGGAAGCAGCTTTTCCAAGTCTCTCGGTGCACGGTGGGTGCGGGGCGGCGGGGGGGGGGGCATTGTGGGGCCGAGGACATTGGCTTTGCCCATTGGTCTGTTGTTCAACGTGGACACGTGACCCACATTGGGGCCACAGGTCTGACACTCGTCACGAAAGGGCATTAACCAGGGAGCTCGCGCGATTGACGATTCCCTTGCCACTCGCCCTCGTGCCGATATGCCACAAACCGTGTCACGCGTAGAGCACAGTTTGGTCGGTCCACTGCCTGGATGAGGGCTCGCGACGCCTTTGCTGGTCGCGAAGGATGCATGACCATACTTCACCACGCTGGGCAGTGTGTGTCGGTAATGTCTGTACGTATGTTGAACTTTTTTCGCAGCGTGCCGTGCTAATGGGAGGTGCGGGAAAGGTGGCGGTAGTGCAGCACGATGGCCTTTGATGACCTTCCCTCTGTTGCCCTGCTAAACCCTGGCTGGCTTTTGAGATCTATTGCGACCGGGTGCATGCTGCCAGGTGATTTGGTAAACAAGGAGTGCGTGATATAACAACAGGCTGCTGTATTCCAGGACGAGGTGTCATTGTAATGACGCGACCTTCGACACAGTTATGGACAACAGACTCGGAGAAAGAAAAGTGATAATTTGAAACAGGTGTACGAATACCAGGGACCCAGCGAATGCGAGTGCACCAATGGATTATTGGATTCCATCTGTGCAGATGTTTGAGTGCTACTCCCTCATCATCTCTCGGGGGTTTTCTCCAGCGCCACCGTTTCCTCCCAAAGAAGACCCTCGTAAAACAAACGAGTCTTAAGACTCATCGAGGCTTTCCTAAGTAAGTTAACATCGTGCGTATGAGGAGCAATGTCGATTCACCTTCCTCGGCTCCCCTCCGCTGGCTTTCACCGCCTAGCCGGATCAGCCACAACTTTGCCTGCTGCCATGAGGGGGTCATTTGCAGCAGCAGTAGCAGCGTGACTTAGAGCCTCCCATCCTCGATACCAACAACCCGGACTGTCACTGCTGGGCGTCGTTACTCTAAGGCAGCTTTCCTCTACGCTGTACTTTCAAGAGTCACTCAAAGGGCGGTCCCCCCCCCCCTCGTCCATCTCTCTCGCCCGGCTTTCGAGCTCGCAAAGAGCATGGCCTACGGCTTCGCACCTCAGAGTCACGATCATTCACGTGCGTGAAATGTCGCGCGCCTCGCAAATTGCAGTATCACGTCGGCTCGTGTGCAAAACGTGTTAATTTAGCGAAGGAAATAAGTGGCAAAAATTGGTTTTTTTCAACAAGAGTTTTTTTTTTTGAGTCAACGACGACCGAGCGAAATAAAATCGCAGAGGGTGACGATGACGACGTGTACCGAACCAAATCCCGCGGCGTGACTGACCGTGACGAGACGAAAACAACGAGTCTGTGTGAACACGCAGACTGCGAGAGCATTATTAGAGACTTGCAGTGCCTGAATTGAGTAATTGACGATGTGTGTATATTAAAAAAGATCGACCCAACTACACTGATTTATTTTTCGATTTAAAGCTTTCGTGACTGCAGGAATTCATCTTCTTGGTTCTTTCGGTAAAGTCACGTAGAAGGGAAGTAATAAAATAATAAAAATAATAAAACATAATAAAATAATTTATAAAACATAATAAAATAATTTATTATGTTTTATTATTTTTATTATTTTATTACTTCCCTTCTACGTGACTTTACCGAAAGAACCAAGAAGATACACTAATTTAATTGTGACCTGATAATAATGTTGGCAAAACATGGCACGTGTTCTCACTCCATCATTTAATACCTACGAAATAAAAATTCATGACCGTTTGTTTCGAATAGACTAAGAGAGTGACTGAGTGTAATTCACAGACTAAGGCCTAACTAGAACTCCAATATGATGAATAAATTAACACCGTCACGTAGGGGCTAGGTGTATTTTTACATCGCAGAAGCATGAGAAAGGGGTCGATGGCTTTCAGTGAAGGCCTCCATCCAGCCGCACACTGATCATGCATTCTGCTGATGATATGCACGCGTGAATTAGAATGTGCCAATATTTGCTGGTTTTAAAAGAAATAGGTGATGGGGAACAGTGTTTGTTATTTTAATCCAACCAAATATAGCAAGATGCACTCGCTTCTTGGCTGTGCAATCGTAGAGATAAAACCCTTTTACAGGTATATCAACACATCTCGTAATCCCTTTAAGGTTCAGCTAATCCTCACACTTGATGAGCCTCTATCTGAGCTAAAAGTGACATCTGTGTATTGATCTCTGCAAAGCAAAGATAAGTCTCTTAAAGTGGGCTCTCATAAAAATGGAGAGTTTGTAAACACATCATAAATTGGCATTCACTGCAACTGCAAACTTAGCACCGACAAACACAGTCTGCTTTTTATACGTAGGTCTTCACGACAAATATTACGATTCATATTGTTATATTATTATAAAGCAAGCGACATGTTTAACAGCTTTGGTGGCGGACGGTTACGGTAAAACTTTGACAATATATCTACACGATTCAACCGCAAAACCAACACATTGCTTGATAAAAAATATAAAAAAAATCCCGTCCAATTGAGTATGGAGTGATAGTCGTCTTCTGCTTACAGTATAGGCCTGAGAAAGTAGTGGAAATTCCACATTCCTATGGTAGAGTTGAATTTATAGCATAACAAAGTTACGTAATTAAGTGTTTTTTTATTTTTTTTATCAACGCTCCAGCTGGGATGTGAACTCACAACCTACTGATGGTGAATCAAATATTCCAACCACCGTGCCACCCTTTTTAAATTACAGAGTATTCAGCGAATATTTCAAACGGTTAAATATAGGTAAAGTTTTCTACACCCACGTATATCACCGTAATAGCACCGAAGATAACATCTAATCATCTAATAATAACGATCATAATAACCAGACAATCACCACCACAATCATCATCCTCGCACGAGTGTAATTTTGTCCTGAATGTCGTATGAAACATCCGATTGATCTCTTCACGATTGCCAAACAAACGACCAGGCAGTGGGTGGAGGGGAGCGAAGGCATATCTCACGACAATATTCCCTATCTGCACCTGGAAATAAATTGCAGCGCTTCCGCAAGCCCCCCCCCCCCAAGGCATTTGGCCCACTGGCCAGAAGCAGCGAAAACATATGAAGCAAACATGACCCCATCTCCAGCTGGGGATTCCTACAACTTATCGCCTAAACGGCAAGCGAGGTTGTACATGCTTAACCCTGGAAAGGCCACGGAATGCACACAAAACCCAGGGCTGTCAGAGGCATCAGAGAATACATTATGTTCGCATAATAGTCTGTCAAGGTTTAGCATTTCAACGAGGGACTGCAGCCCACCGCAAAGTGGGCAACACTTTCGCCCGCTGGCTAATGCGGAATTGGTTTTATTCTTCCGTCCCACGAACTACAGCAACAGATGCCGGCGAGACAGAAAGGCCGACACGTCTGTATCCCCGTGCCGTTAAACGCGATGAGGATATACACAAGGGTATAATTGATTGAAATATCAGTAAAATATTAAAATGTAAACTCCAACATTGCATACAAAATTCTGCATTTTCAATTGACACTAATATCGGGTTTAATATATAGCATCATTTTACAGAATGTGTTTATTTGCAATTGTAGAATGAAGGATACTCAATTATGGACACTATGTTAAAAATAATTTAACATCGCAGACTTATATTTGAGGTAAACACCCAGCATTCTGTTCTGCAGATATTTATGATTTGAAGCTTTCGTGACTGCAGAAATCCATAAATATTTCTGACTTTCTTCATCATGTGCAGTTATCGATCCACTGCTGGATGAAGGACTGGAACGATGCGCTTCTAAATCCAGATTTAAATTTTTTTTTATAACTGCTTTTGGTGTTTAGTTTGTTGTTCTGCCCCACACCTCCGATTAGCACGGTTGGCTAAGTACGGTGCAAAAGAAGTTCAACATACACACATATATCCTTCACAGTCACCATCCATGCCATCTCTCTCGACTCCGTTCGCTGCCACTCTCTCTCGTCGGTCTCAAAATCACCGGCCACAATCACTTTGAGCGAGCAAATTCCCCATCGTTTCAAATGCCGCGCCGCGACATCACATCTCACTGGCCCACCTCTGGATTGCAAAGGCCAGTGTGCTGACCCACGACACTACCGTGGCATTTATTGCCATGAGTCACATTTAAATGTGCAAGTGTCAGGATTAGATTGTGAAGGGCTCAGAATTAGTCATCGAATTTCACGAAATTACAAAAACCCACGCACACGCACACCGAAGCCATACATGAATAAAATATCCTGCTCTTGCAACGGAAAGGCACCGCGCAAATGCTAAACGCAGTTAACGTAACGCGATAAACGGTGATGAGGTTGTAATGTGGCAAACGCGCTGAATGTTGCTGACGGCGTCATAATCGTAGCCGAGACGATGATGGCCAGGGCTCAATTGCTCATGATCCTCTGAGCCTAATTAACCTTTCAGATGGACTAATTGCAACAATGCTGGACCTTGAAGCCCAGAGGAGAAGAACACATTTAAAATATACAGTGCACGGTCTTTATTTCATGCATGGCAGCGTCTTCTTAATTACTTCCCCGTTATCTTCGTGTCTCCGGAGGGATTCCGCTCGTCCAGAGATAAGTAGTACAGGCATTTCTGATAACCATCCTACAGCAAATATCTGCGCTGACATTGTAATATTTTATTTATTATATCGTAATGAAAAATACGAATACAATCCTTCGAGACTAATTAGGAAAAGATACACCCACAAGCTGTCCACCGACTACAGCGGGAGTCACCGTGGGTATTTTTTGCTGACAAAAGCCCTCCACTCGTATAATTCTGGGATGCCGCAGTGGCGATACGCTTGGCACACCTTGCTTGCGATCCAGAGGCTGCCGGTTTGATTTGATCTCCCAGCGCGCCAGTCGAAACAATGGACAAAGTTTTAAAAATATCACTGCACGCCCCCCCCACCTTCTCGCCTCTGTCCAACAGAGTTAGCAGATCGGCAGGTCACGTGTGTGTGTGTGTGGAAGCCATTTGGCCAGCAGTAGCGTGAGCAAGAAGAATCAGAATATGTATGAATACGGGTGGAATCCGATGAGCAATAAAACTATTTTTCACAGACGTCCAGTAGTTTTTCACAGATGTCCAGGAGATGTCCAAGCAATTTCTGGGATGCACCTTTATCTCACGCACGACTGCTTCAGAGTGCATGAGTAACATGTTTTTTGTTGCTGCTGTTGCGGTGAATACGCTTGCCAAGCATCCCCCCAGGGTTGACAAAGAAATGAGTACCACCACGTGGTTATTGTATAGTAAAATTGCCCTTTGGAGTGATTGGCCCATGCCGTGGGAATGTGACATTTGCACCGCTGACTCTCGGCCAACAATGAAGACGAGTGCGGTCTCAAACGTTTGGCAGCAGGGAGATTTGCTTGGACTTTCTATTGCTTATAAGTAGCCATTTTTTAAAAGTTTGTGCGACCTAGATTGTTTTTGCATGCATTTTAGAAGTTATCATCAACATCAGCAGTAGCCATCATCTATCCACTGCTGGATGATGGTCTCCCCACCCAAAATCCGGCCATTATGCCATCCGCCTGGCACTTGCACGCCATCTGATTTCATCACTTCAGCCCCACGGTGGACACACTGTCTTGCGTGTTCCTCCGGCCATCATTCGCTCGAGCGATGGCATGTCCTGCCCAAGCCCACTCGCTGTTCTTGATTCATGATGTCCGTAACCTGCGTCGAGTTTATACAATCCACGTGTTCCTATTTCTGTCGCTCTCGCAAAGTGCCCAGATTTCCCTGCTTTCTGCGCGCACTTTTTTTTGCAAGCATCTGTGTTTCTGATCTGCACGTCACCGGTGGTAACATAATTATATATACTTACATATATAAAAACCCTTCATTACGCACATTGGCATTTTTATTATTTTTACTTCAGAAAGCACCGCAAAGTCGTCTTTGTCTGTATATTTGTTACATCGTTGCGAAGATGTTTTGCTATTTTTTTTTAAAGGTAAATAAAGGTTTAAATATAAACAGAGAAAAGAACAAGAAACCCAGATTGTATGATGGCGTAGCCATTGTAAAACAACTGAATGGAGAGTAACTACAGAAAGCAATTGGAGAACTTGATCAAGTTTGGCTGCCAGATTTGTCTCAAGATAAATTTGCGTTGAACAAAAGTCACGTTCAAAAAGTTTGTCTTGTAATTGAACACATTCGTTGGAGGGACACGACTCTAAAAAACAAACAAACACATCAGAGTTTGCAATAACTAGGGCAGCAGATGCTACTACGCAAGAGTTAAATCACATTGCGGCTATATAAACAGAACCGTCAGATTTCAACACGTTCCAAACTGGAACATAGACAGTAAAAAAAAAAATCCGCATGATGAAAATTTGTAAGAAAATTGTATTTTTCAGAACATTAAGAAATGGTTGGATTAAAAGCATTCATTGCATGAAAGTCTGACAGCAGAAAATTACTCTGCAACTCTAAATGCTTCAGATACAAAACCTTTCAGCAGCAGCAGCAGCCGCAGCAGCAGAGTAATTTCCATGAATTTGTACTTAGGCTTATCGTCTCCACACAACCTTTCAAGAAACATTGTCGTCACACATTTGAAGGTCGCTTCATTCATTATTGTGCAGTTAAGTCCATTGATGCTGGTCATGTAACATGACTAATGTTATATGACCAGCATCAACAATATATACGAGAAATATTCATCCTTTGCATTTTTTCATCATCATCATCATCATCATCATCCATGGTCAATCCACTGCTGGATGAAGGTCTAGACAAGCTGCTGCCATCTCTTCATGATCCAGTGATTACAAAAATCTACCCGGCAATTGCGCAATTGGCAGATGAACACTGGAGACGCGTTCCAATCCTTGCCTGCCACTCCGTGGCCGTGCAGCAATCATCCTTTCCAGCGACGCATCCTGTCCAAACCCACTTATTTTTCTGAACAGTTCTGAATCGTGTCTTTAACCTACAAATTTTTCTCCGATGGGGGCAACAGTTTGGGAGTTGTACGCACCTACGCAATACGTGACCGGCAGCTTTAGATGAGCATTGCAATTCGTGACGGGAAAGACCGCCGCTGTTGAGCACGGCACACATCAGCGGAAGGCGCCACACATATTTGGTGGCCGGTGGCACCCAGTCGCGAATGTCACGTGACTGGACACATCCCGCAGTCTGTGGCCAATCATTTGGAGCCCGTGACGATCACCTGACGGGCCCCAATCTTAGCCGTCAGTCAAGGGACACATGGATTCGATTTCATGATTGGAGCGGTTACACTTGGTTAGCTGGTCAGTCGCGTTGCACAGTGGCCAGAATCCCTTGGCCCACTCGTCGTATCCCTATTCTATTCTTGCGTATGATGGCAATATAGTTCGGGAGCTAAATGCCAATGTCGAGGTCTGCTAACCACGAGAGGGCTTCAGGAGAGGGTTCGAGTAGTTTTGCTATTCCTTTGTCAAAAAAGGAGTGCAGAGATTTTAAAATGGTCTTTTCTTTTAAAAAAGTATTCGTGTTATATTTTTGCTGTGCACAAGCACAAAAGCCCGCCGCAGAAGAACATTTTCTTGCTGAAAGAAAAAATGCAGATCGTGTTTTCCACAATCGCTACATTTTGTGTGCAATTCCAGGGAAGCGCGATATCAAATTGTACGCACAAATCTGGCACAGGATATTCAGACTAAATACAGCGAGAGAAAACACAGATTATCATTGCTGTTCTCACAGCTATAAATAAGACTCCTCTTCCATGGAGTGATATTGTCCACACCTCCGACTGGCGCCATTGGCCACGTACAGCGCGCGAAAGAAGTTCAACATGCCCACGCGCACACAATGGGCTTTACTCGGGGAAACACACGTCTGACTTCACCGAGCGGTGGACTGAACACGGCTGATGATGGCGATGACGGCGAGTACTGAAATAGTAAATTGTGAAGGTACTGCAACATCGTTTGCGAGTGACACGGCCTCCGGCTGGGCGGAAGGTGAAACGCACGGCGTTTTGTGCTTCGAGCGGAGCGGCACCGTCTCTCAAATCACGCCCGCCGACGACCGACCCCGTCGTAAATTGACGCCAGGCCTCCGTCGATGACATTCTCAAACTTCACCCCAGCGGCCGCGCGTCCCGTGGTCCTCCGTTCACCCCAGATTTGACCCGTGGTCGTAAAGCACTCGCTCCGGCTCGGCGGACGGACGCACTCAAGTAGGGCGGCGCTGGCATCGCGTGTGACAGGCGTTGGAGTCGCAGCAAAGCTGAGCTAAACGGCGGTGACGTCCCATGTATTATTGAGGGCCGTCTGTGAAAGCACCACCTCCCCCTTCTCCCCACCGCCTCGGCTCTCACACCATTGATTGGCAACTTCAATAACACTCGGGACACACGCACGCACGTGGCAAGACCAAAGTTGGGTGGAAATGTATCTGATTCGCACACGGGCCGAGCGTGGCCGGTGGCGATGGTGGTTCTCGCTCATGGAACACGGCGGGAGACTGTCAGAGTACACCACGCAAACCGCTCTGTGGGATCTGGCAGAAGGAAGGAAGCAATGGCGAGGTGCGGTGACATCAATATTTTGCAGAGCACGTTTTCTTTTTTCTCCCAAAGCTTTGGTGACTGCAGGAATCCATATCTTTGGTTCTTTCGGTAAAGTCACGTAGGCAGAAAAATAAAACAAAATAAAAATAATATTTCGATTTAAAGCTTTCGTGACTGCAGGGATTAATCTTCTTGGTTCTTTCGGTAAAGTCACGTAGAAGGGAAGTAATAAAATAAT
>CM025651.2:3605463-3658748 GCA_014621495.2 Entosphenus tridentatus
CCCTAACCCAACAAGCCATCAACCCTAACCCCTGACCATAACCCAACGAGCCACCAACCCCGAACGTGAAAAGTAAAGAGAAACACTCTCGCGGTGCGGTACGTGCAATGTGTACACTTCGTGTGCTTTGGCATAATTAATATAATGTGCTTACCCCATACCCTCGGTCTCTCATCGCTGTTCAAACAGACACATCCAAACTCCGGCAGCTGCGAGGAAAAAGGGGGCATTTGTTTGAAATATTTTGTTCCACTGGAAATCAAACCTTCGTGCAGCTGAACATTTGATCATGCATCGTGCTAAAAAAAAAAAAGACACTCTGATAACAATTTACTTAACCGAAGCATGGCTTTGAGCATCAGCCTTGTCTTTGAGTTATTTCCATATCGTTGCATCCATCAGCCCAAGGTTTCGTGCGATAGCTTGAGCCTGACTCCTGAAAATGCACCTGCGCGCTCTTTCACAATCTTGCGGTTGAAGTCCAATGAAAACCCAATTGATATCGTGTCAGCCCTAAATCCAAGAAACATGCCCATATTTTTTCGGTGCTCTTTGAAGAATGCCATTTCCATTAAACAGAACAATTTGTCTAAACGTGAATGCATTCTGTGCACGTGTAGAGTGCACTAAAACAGAACATAAAATGAACGTTTCAATAACAAAAACTAAAAAGTCAACTATTTTTTTCATTTTAGCGGGTAAGGCCCAGAGAAGCGGCCTGGCCGACAAAGGATAACTCAACAAAGTAGCTTATCATGTGCACATTTATAGCAGTCAAATACTCTACACGCATGATGATTCTAAATTTGGAGGGAAAAACCCAAGTACCCGGAGAAAAATCCCCACAACCACAGGGATAGAGAGAGAGACGTGCAAACTCCAAATATACAGCAGGCGTTAGGGTCGGTATCAAACCCACGACCCCCTGTATATCAGGCGAGGTAGTTAACTTCTCAATAAGCCATGTGGGTTCGTGGATTTTTTTATTATTATTTTTTCACCGTTAATTGTGATAAATTCAGTGACGTGGCCGAGCGGTGGCACGTTCACCACTTGCTGCAGAGGTTTGCGGTTCAAGCCCTTGGCCGCCCTGGTTAACACTGAGGTTGCACTAACCATCAATATGCACCGTCCGCATCACAACAGGAATGAAAGATCACTTCACGTTGGGCCAATCGTGCCAGCAGCATGGTTTCCACAAGAAAACATTACTTTAAAAATTACAAAACTGAAATAACCAAAAGCAACTTCTCGGATTCTACTCGCAGACGAATGGCCACTTGCAGGCTGGTGCTGTGTTACGGTGTACTGCACTGGGACAGCTGTCATGAGAAAGCTACAGCAGGATATTTTTAATCATTGAGATTTGATGCAAGGCGCTTTGAGATGCTCGGGCATTTAAGCGGTCAATTGTGCAAATGCCTGTCCATGAAGCCCTCACTGTAAAAGCAGGTATACAACTCACAAACTCCGGAACGTGAGGCAAGCGCTTTAACCATCACACCACCCTGCTCGTAGAAACCACAGATAATTCCAATCCGTAAATGATGAGAAAATCCTTCACAACAGAACAAAATATGTGTGCAGGCCTGCATTGCACGCGCAAAGAAATATCAGCCTTGTTCAGGCCACAACCTGATAAGAAATGAATTTGTGGCCATTTTGTCATTTAGACCACCAACTCATAGGTTTGAGAAAAGGTGGCCATCCCAACAGAGGCAGCGGTGACACAAAGACACATCTAGTGAGGACGTAATCCATCTGAGGTTGTGCCTTTGGGCACATCGCTGCCAAATGGAGTCGCCACATTTTCTCAACAGTTTGAGGAAGTGGTCGAAACAACAAAATGGCCACGCATTCAGTTCTATGGAGGTGCTGGTCTGGTGATGGCTGAGAGCTTTTTGTGCTTGCAATTCTGCCGTACACACCTTTGTGCGCCGTTAAATCTGACATGCCAGACGTGTCTTCTTGGTTCTTTCGGTAAAGTCACATAGAAGGGAAATAATATAATAATAAAAATTAGACGCTGTCTTTCCGACAAACCTGTTCTTCACCTGAGGACGGCTGCTTGCATTGTGGCCGAAACTTCGTGAGAATTATTTAATTATGTTTTATTTTTATTATTTTATTTCTTCCCTTCTACGTGACTTTACCGAAAGAACCAAGAAGATGAATCCCTGCAGTCACGAAAGCTTTAAATCGAAATTTAATTATTTTATTATGTTTTATTTTTATTATTTTACTACTTCCCTTCTACGTGACTTTACCGAAAGAACCAAGAAGATGAATCCGTGCAGTCACGAAAGCTTTAAATCGACATTTAAATGCCAGACGTGGCCAATGAAACCGATTGCCAGAGCCACTGCCTGACAATCCTCATGTGCACTGTGTGAAAATCGGCATTAGAGAAAGACAATTGTGGCTGGGCATGCGTGATGCTGCTGGCCTCAACGCGATCTCTTGCGACATGCCAGAACCTTAATACGTCCTTGAGAACAGAACCTTTCCCCCCGTCGATCTACAATGCTAATTGGCAGATCATTCTGTTCTGCAGACATTTGCATTATCAATCCGTGTCCTACACGTTTGCAATGCGTGTCATAGCTATGCCGGTATGGCTCAATAAGTTGTCTCCTGGTAAGTTGTGCAAAGGACACACACTCTAAACTATGTAGGTGCCAGGGAAGTTTTTGTTCGGCTATATAACAGCTGCCAAACGCTAATGAGCCCTAAAAGGTCAAAACACATGACTCTGTTTGCTGTCCCGAGCCAAACACATATTGTGTGTCTGCTTGTATACGTGTGTTTGTGTGCGTCCGTGTGTATGTACGGCTGTGTGTGTGTGTAGAGGGGAGTGGTGGCATAGGGGTTCGCGCGCTACACTACGAAGCTGGCGACCTGAGTTCAATGATTATCTGAACTGGTTCTGGGCCGTCCAGAGGTCGACTTAGCCTCAAATGAATACCTGGTGCAGTGTGTAAACATCGTCATGCGGGAGACAAATGCGGCTGGGTGTGATGCCGGTCACCCACTTCATAGGTGCTGCTTGCTAACAGCACGTGGTTCAAGAGTTTGTTAAGGCTAGAGGGGGGCATCTTTGTTGCGAGGATTGGTGGTGCAGTGGTTCATGAACGACACTTCAGTTAAATTTCGATTTAAAGCTTTCGTGACTGCTGGGATTCATATTCTTGGTTCTTTCGGTAATGTCACGTAGAAGGGAAATAAAAAAAAAATCTTGCCGTAGTTTTCACACCTGCTGGTGATTGCTTGTGTTGTAATCGAAACGTCGTGATAATTTGTATTATGTTTTTTTTATTATTTCCCTTCTACGTGACTTTACCGAAAGAACCAAGAATATGAATAACACTCCAGTTATAGTGAGCTAGGTTCAATTTCCAGCCGTGTGGGGTGCTATTCGGTAGACTCAGCCTTAGAATATGTAACTGGTTCAGTGTAGGCACACAATCAATGGGGAGACAAATGTGGTAGGGCACAGTTGAAGTACTGTATATTTCCCAAGTTTGTGGTTCGTATCCGGCAGGCTGCCCTGGTTATTACTGCGGATGTATTAACCATACGGGCATGCACTGTCTGCTTCAAAGTCGACTTTACAGATCCCCCGATGTCACTCGAAACGAGTACGCAATTGTGTGCCAGCGTCATGGACCAAATTTGCCACGTTTCAACAATTGCCACGAATTACTCAATTTAGCATAACATTTCTATTTAAAGCTTTCGTGACTGCAGGGATTCATCTTCTTGGTTCTTTCGGTAAAGTCACGTAGAATGGAAATAATAAAATAATAACATGGCGCAACATCGCTCCCGACTGGCAGACTGTATCCAGTCCGTGGAACCACTCGTTTGCAACATCTCTCCACTGTAAGAATAGCGCCAATGCTAATACTGTACTGAGTCATATCGTATTTCGGCTCTATTACGTGTCAGTTGTTCCCAGTGATATGCCTCTTCATAATTCGACAACTCTCCTGGACGTCTGTGAAAAAGAGCTTCATAGCTTGTCGGATGTTTCAGGGATAAATACATATTTTGATTCAGACTCAGCTGGACAATTCTGTTTTTACGGTTTAAGAAAAACGAACAAATATATACATTGTTAAGCAGTGAAAAGGATTTTCACTTTGCAGTGACTTTTTTTGGGGACGTTTAAAACATGAATCGCGGTGGAGGGTGCGAAAAAGTTCTAAATGGATTGGGATATGAACATATCAAGTTGTGTATTTTCGTGCAAAAACTGTTTTTTTCACAGAAATAATAAAGACATCTTAAGGCTAACAAATCAGTTTAAGAAGTGGTGGGGGGGGGGACAGTGCAAGAATTGGGCATTATGATTAATCCATTACTCACGAAGGCAGACAAGATGTTGTTGAAACCGCAGTAAAAAAAAGAAGATTAGAATTAACGGCCTCTCCTGTGTTGCAAAACCACGAGCAACATTCCCGCCTGGAAATTGCTCAGTGATGAAAATTATAAATCAACAAAGGCATCATTGGAAGAGTCGTGAAGGGTGCCCTGTGGTGCAGGCTGTGCAACGCGCTGATCCCACAATTTGCAAGACAAATTGATGTTTGCAGGCTGAGACAAACTGTTGTGCCAACTACTCTGCCAATGAGGCACTCAAGGTCAAAACGGGTGCAGAAGTTTACTTGCATTGAATCAATGCCGCTGATAAGATGCTCCCCAGAATGCCGCGCTATAACCCATGGGTTGTTTCAGATTTAAATAGATGTTGTTTAATGTGGACAGACATTGTTTATTGTGCGCTAACTTGGGCTGCCGCGATATCAATTTCACAATACAGTATCGAATTTTCCAATATAATCACAGGGCTCCAGTTTCCCAGCGGGCGTTACTTTTTTGTACGTG
Source organism: Entosphenus tridentatus (assembly GCA_014621495.2). NCBI lineage: Eukaryota > Metazoa > Chordata > Hyperoartia > Petromyzontiformes > Petromyzontidae > Entosphenus > Entosphenus tridentatus. Next base: position 3,610,351 of record CM025651.2, read on the forward strand.
TTCCATTCCCATTATTACTTTTTGGCAGGATTTCTTGCTCAGGTAAGATTTGTACTTAAACAAATGGGCCACATAAACATCCATGAGGTCTAGTCTAATCAGCGGCAATGTAAATTATACACCGAAGTATTAAAAAAACCCAAAGAGAATAACCGCGCCGAAACAATACAAGTTTAACTTTTCCAAATGAGATTAGAGTGTCCATAAGCAGCCTGTGTACATACTTGTATACACATACCACATAAGTATCCACCAAAAGTGTAAATTGCTTATATTGAAAAGAGACGAAGTTGTACCATTGTCACAACTGGGCCACACAAATTTGGTCGACCGTGTTAAAATCACGACAATTCATTGGGTCACTACTGGGGTGAATCACGATGTGGAATGTTCAGTGGCTGTCTTTGTGGCTTCGCTCATCCGATAAATAAAACCTCCCGGTCATGTTTTTTGGGTCTCGTTTATAACTTAAAAAAACTCGGGAAAAGTCAAGTCTGGAGATGAAATAATATTCAAAGTGACAAAACTCACCGCCATATACGATGCAATAAATCCATATTCATGATCAACAGAAATGATGAATTCACTGTCGGATTAAGGCGTCCCCACGTTGTCAGCCATCTCTCAGTGTCGTGCGATGCCATTATCCATCTTGCTCCTGCACATGAGCAACTCTCATTACTCCATCTCCATGGTGGTCACGCGATAAGGAATGCGAACTCTTCTGGCTGCTATTCCATCACTGGTCTTGTCCACTGACCATCATTCCTTGATTATCAGGTTTGAATCGCGACTTACGAATCATGATTGCAACAAACATCTGTATTGTATAACATTGGTACCATTTTTGTAAGGACGCACATAAAATAGAACCGAACAGGTCTTTGGGACCTTCCTGCTAAAATAAATAATTTTTACAATGATTGTAAAAATTATTCCACGACCGAGGTATTTAATTTCCGTGCAAATATTTCGTAAACAGGTCCACTAATCTTGATACAACAAATGTCCCCACTTCTTTGATGTCCACAAGTTAATTTCCTCTGATCCTTTGTTTGGTATATATTGCAAATGGCAGTGGCTGCTTCTTCAATTTAGACATCTGAAAAATCATCCTCCCTCATATGACATATAATTTAATTCCTAGGGAAACATTATTTATTTTTGGGGGGGTTTAGAGATCTGCGGAGAATTCCTCCACCCGTGCCATGCTTCTCTCTCATTCGTGCACTGCGGCTATGTCCTGCTCTCAGGGCCACCAATTGTGATTAACCAATCATCAACTTACTATTTACGACTTTTCATCTTTCCATTGCTTGTTACAGAATCTTCGATTGTGTCCGTGCTCTATTTTTCTCACGCATTTTCTCATTCTTTTCCTAATTACTTTCAAAACCCATGAGAAAAAAGAAAACAAAGAATATGCCACGCTATAAACAAGCAAGATCAAGCAGAACTTCACAGCGAAGGATGCTTCAGCGCTGCACAGACTCTGGCAGGACGCCTCATGAGAAAACGAAACCGCTCATTGTTGCACCTCCATCATTGACAGCCAGGACAGGCGGTGCAAGCAGTTAAGCGAGCGGCTCGCCATCGGAAAGGTTTCTGAGTTCAAAACCTCTTTGGTGGGTTGACTCAGCCCATCATCATCCATCCGAGGTCGGTAAAATGAGTACCACTTTTTGAGGCATTCAACAGCCGGTTGTCCTATGGATAGACTCACCACTGCCATGGGAATGTGGATGTTTCCACTTCAGGCACAGGGCTGTAAATGGGACACGGGTATCAAATGCCCCAACCACTCAATTGAAGAAGGATATCAATTTGACTATCACGAACAAAATAAAGCAATTTATCAGACACAGTGGTTCATATAAAAGGGCTGCTACATCGCACGACATGCAACATCGCCTTTGCCGCGGGTTATAATCAAAACAAACAATAAAACAGCGGAAGAAATGGTACCTTGCTTTAATCTGACGTGGAATATATCCCCAGGTCTCGCAGAGAATTATACCCATGAGAACATCTGTTATTCATGTTCAGTAAGCATGCCGCGCTGTATGCCTCCCCGTCCGCACGTTGTGTAATTTCCATGCGCAAATTCTGTGACCTGAACCTTGCGAGAGGGAGACACACACACACGCTGGGAATGAGAAGCGACACTTCACATGCGCTACCTTGCTTTATTTGCCAATATGTGTGTGTGGGGGGGTCTGTAATCTAATGCAGGCGCACGTGTGCGAGCACGTATATCCGTGCCGTATTAAACCCTGGGATAAACACATATTTCAAGCTAAAATTGATAATGCTCAAACTTGCCCCCTCGTGTTATTGGTTTGCAAAGAAATATGGCTGCCTTATTGTTTAAAATACCACACTGTCATGATTTCATTGGCAATGGGGTGAGCCATTAAAATGCATTCAATTCTGCTCTATGCAACGCCCGTTGAGTTACGGCCTCCATATAAGCTGCCACGTGGCCGCAATCTCTTTCGCATCCTTGAGTCAACAGCTATTCTTGCATCGCATATACGCAGACGGCTATATGCCAGACGTTTGGTAAATTATGACCTCCGGGCTGGCCCGGACAAGTCACTTGAGTAGTATTGCTGGTTGTGTAAATTATAATTCCAAAGTAAAATTCTGTCAAGGATTATGGAGAAAAACAAACACGCGCTTTGAAAATGTGATCCATGTTTTTCGAGTCGTCTTCTTTAAAGGTGTAATGATTCACACGGCTGTGGTTGTTATCCAATTCGTGGACTTATTCTCGATTGCTAACATTCTCCGTAGTTTTTTTTTGGATGGGGTTGTACCTCACCAGAAAATCAAATGCAGCTCCACCACCGCCACCACCACCAGCAGCAAACCAAAAAAACGTCTGCACTAAACATTCTTCTTCTTGGTTCTTTCGGTAAAGTCACGTAGAAGGGAAGTAATAAAATAATAAAAATAAAACATAATAAAAGAGTTCTCACGACGTTTCGGCCACAACGCAAGCAGCCGTCCTCAGGTGAAGAACAGGTCTGTTTGATTCCCAGAGCAACTGCTGATGCCCAGACCATCAACCCGCTGCACTGCAGAGCGTGGCTCAAGCGCAAATGGCTCGCAACTGGATTTGAACCGAGGTGATCGGTGCTCTGGAGTTGTTGTCAGCTGTCCCTGGGCAACCGCGGCTCACCAACAATGCGAGCAGCTTTTCTAAGCGACTGAGAGACGCAAGTTTCACACTGCTCAATTGTGAATTGCCATTAAACACGTGGTTTTAAGAGCACTTGGTATGTACATGTTACTCATCTGCGACCAGTGAGTGAATCACTCTCCACACACAATTAATGACACATCCCTCATGTTGTTGTTGATACAAAACACTTGAGTTTTCCTGGACTCAGAGTAATTTGCTGCTCAAGTAAGTATTAATGCGACGTTCCTCTCGCGTCTGTAGCCCTGGACCAGTTGAGAAAAATCAACTTTCATATGGCATTTGAGACGAGGCTCCAAAGAAAGCTGTCTCTGGTGTGGACCAATCAGTTTCAAATACAGTGCATATATTATCAGAGTACGTTTTTTGTTTGTATTCTGACCACAAGCATTGTGGTTAATGCAGACATGATTCCTCGTAAAAGGTTTCAGTTTGGTGTTTTAACATCTTAACACCTGCTTTGTTGCCATAAAAAGGGAGAAAACCTATTCTCATATTTTGGTCCTGGCAAAGGAGGTCCCAAGATGGCACATATTTGATCGAACCTCAGAAATGAATCGCCGAGTGAACTCGCCACCGGGAATTAAAGTTGCAACCTTCCGCTGGCACAGCCGCCTGCCGTGTGCAAGCAAACCAACAACAACATGCGCGTGACCAAGCGCCTCGAGAGTTTGTGGATCACGTAGATTTGTGAAACTTCCTCAAAATGCTCATCTGCGGGGTGGCCACGAAATGGCAGTGGACAAAAAATGAACGTGGGTTTTGAACCCCTCCCCACCCCCCCCATCTGGGTGGATCCACGGGTGCTGTCCCGCACACATGCGTGGGTCTTCTGTGTGTTCTCCACTTTATCTCCGACACACGTGTAACATTTCTCCGTGTGGCATTCTGGGTTTTTAGGCCATGTGTTGAGCATTTCTTCTCTCGGTTTTTTTTTGCCACGCACTGCCCTGCGGGCCATCTTCAGGAGCTGAAGGAGTTCAAGATGCCCACAGTAGTGCATGGCAAAAGCTTTCGAGAATAAATGCTCAACACGGACCTAAACCGAAAGAGCGGATGACCACGCTAAGATTACTAGTGGCTGTGAAGGCCTCCGTTCTAAATTTCACGATTTTTATTTATTGAATTTTGCCAAAGATCCAAATGTATGAACCTCCTGAGAGAGTCTTAAGACTCGGTGAGGCTTTTCTAGAGGAATAAATAACATGATTATGATTTCTATATATAATCTAATTTATATTTATATGGCGCCTTCACTCAAGGCGCTTGGCATAGCTTACAAAAGGGTGACAGAATGGAATGAATAGATGGCAGGGGCAGAACGAGAATTGAGGAATAAGTGCCATCGATAGAGCGGTACTTCGGGATCACAAAAGGGAGGGGAGGGATGGGAAGGAGTGGAGGGGCAAGGGGAGGGAAGAGAATGGGCAATGGAGAAGAGGGGAGGTTTTAAGAGAGGAACGGAAGGATGTTAAAGAGTAGGACTGCTTAATGTACAATGAGAGTCATACTGGCACATAATACTGGTAGGAACCTCCTGGTTACACCAGCCCACAGGGGATTATTGTGTCCGTCCGTCGTGCACCCAAAAATGGGAGGGGTGGGGCTGGGTGGAGAGGGGAGGGTGGGTAGGGGCTGGGTGGGGACGGTAAGGAGGGGCATGGGTGGGGAGGAGAGGGTGGGGAGGGGCTGGGTGGGGAGAGTGGGGCTGGGTGGGGGGTGGGAGGGGTGGGGCTGGGTGGGGAGGGGCTGGTCACCCCGTGGTGCCCTTATAAAACTCAACGTTTATCCTACTCACGCCGGCTTGTGCCCGCCCTCACAGTCGGCCATATTTGCGGAATACACCACGCCGCCGTTGACCCTGGCCATTGACCGAGCAACCCAACGTTCCTACCAGCTCCCTCCGCAGGAATACGTTACTTCAAGGACATCCCTCAACATTATTAACAGTGCAAGTGCAACATGCTCAATATACAAATGCGTGTCCTTGCACATGCAGAATGATAAACATATCTGGGGAACAAATTATTACGAACACAACTGTCAAAGATGGCCTTGTTCAGCCTTGGTGACAGTCGGGACAAAGGCTTGTTAGTGAGCACCGATTATAGTCCAAAAATGCATGCCCGTGTGGCCTTTTGTCTCCTCTGCTGATATTTGCATGCCCGCACTAGGTAGTCATTTAATGATTCATCAACCTAAGGGAGTGCCGAGACAGGTTCAGATACCAATTGTCAACGTGTTGTCAATTGTCTGGTATCAAACGCGGATGACTGGAATCGGAGCGCATTTGTGCGAACCATTATGCCACCACACATTTTAATTGCGCATATTTTTTGAGATGTACATAGCTGTGGTGACACTCAAAGTAAGCCGATCCTTTGGATATCATCTGAAGAATGCCGTTTTTATCCTCTAAATAGGCAATATAATTAGCGCCTTGGATCACAGAGTGCTAAGAACACCTCCAAGTGGCTACAGAAATTAATTAGCGCTTCAGCGCTTTGGGGGCTGACACATCCCCACGTCCTGAAGTGTCCAAGAGTGGCTTGCAGGGTGACTGCACATCTGTCGTTGGAGCACTTGGCAAGAGTCTCACACTGACCACACGGGTAGAATAATGAGCAGCCAATTTGTCAGCGAGCGCGCTCCTGAGCCACTTTGCGCAGAGTCGAAGGTTCGAGTCCGGACAATGAATCCCCCGATGTAATAATACTGCCCGTTGTAATGACCGTTCTAAATTTGGTGGTGAGAATTGACCATCAACAAATAAATCCGCGCGTTGATTGCTCGCACACGTGACAACTTAAACAGCTTGGCTTTGTCGGATGGTAGAAGCTTTCACACGCGCGCTTTCAGACGTGCTTCTGCGGAATGCTCGTCCTTTCCGATATGAGGAAGCCACTGGAGCTATGCACTTTTACATCATCTTAATGAACGAACTCATTTCTTTAGAACTCCTTTTCGTGTTTAGTTTGTTGTCTCTTTCCCCAGCACCTCCGATTAGCACTTTACGTACAGCGCGAGAGAAGTTCAACATACATGCATACATTTCACGAATATTTTGTAAGATCAGTTACCTGGCCATAACCCAAAAATCAATCATTAATTGTCATGACCTTAACACGTAAAACAACAATCCAACCCAAGTGCCATGCTGTGTTATAACACAAGTTCCAAAAATACAACCGAAAGTGAAAATAATCACCGTTTTTGTGCAACCGCATTCCCTCGCAAAGAGATAATAAACCACTAAGGGCATCTGACTTGTCTAAATAAAGTACATCTATTTCCACAGATCGCACCAAAGTGTTTAATTATTTAAGCTGATGCTAAAGGAACATCGGCGCGGAGAGTGAAAATGCACGTGTGAAGAGGGCCGTGTTGATGATTAGACGTCACTTGCACTCTCGGTGTCATGAAATTAAGACATTTGCATTCAGCAGCGCTTTCAGACAACGGTCCTACGAAGGCCATGTCAAATAACTACTCCTCGAGAACCGTCGATTGCCTCTCATCCACACTTCAGTTGATGGAGGACATTACCATAAGAGCATTCAATACACGGCAATCACACGAAATATCGGTTGTCCCAGATGCTGGAATATCCCAATTTAAGCGCCACATCAATCTTCCACGGACACAATGGGCAGCTCTTGACGTCATCCACACAAGGAACGGAAGAGGTGGACAGCTAATGCACCGGTTGAACTCCAAACCACTGAGTGTATAATTTCGCACGATCTCGAACATACACGTGAATGCGTTGGGTGGGTGGGTGGTTAAGTGGGTGGGCGTATCTGCAATTTACCAATTATCAGACAAAGCGATTGATCAGCTACATCAATTACGACCAAATCTCGAAAAGATGCTCTTCATGGGCAGTGTGAAAGAATAAGAAAGTGAGAGAAAATAAAGGGATTTAATAGGATGGGAGGTTTTCGTGTATGGGTGCGAAGTCACTATGCTGCAGACTGACGACACAAACGCACTTTAATTGAGAACCCGGTTTAATTACAGGGGGCCTGAAATCTGAATTCGATTTGAGAATCTTTGCGGTGCTGGCTCAATACTCCGAATTGCTTGAGCCCCCCCCCCCCCCGAGAGCCAACCGGCTCACACCCACCAACTCCACTGACCCCCTCTACGGCCTGTGATAAACAAATGAAAACAAAAAAACCCCAACAACCCACGTATCTTGTTCATTTGGATTCAGGTATTTTGTTGCAGCAATTTATATACAATAATAACATGGGAAATTGAGCATGTTTGTACGTATGTTGAACTTCTTTTGCACCGTACACAACCAACCCTTGCTAATCGGAGGCGCTAACTTCGTCGGAGATTTAGTTGAATACTAAACGCATGCCCTCTGCATTCTTTTCCTGCATTGATATAGTTGGGATTTCGATGCATTTACACACAGTACATTAATTAAGCGTGTACTTATAGGGAGGCTGCGGTGGTGTAGTAGTTAGCACACTGGACTTGCAATCCAGAGGTCACCGGTTATTGGCAGTTGAAACGATTGGAGAGTTTCCTAAATCGCCGTCTCCCATGCCCAGCCAGAAGTATACACGAGTTGACCGTGATTAGCCAATCAGCAGGCCGTGTGGAGAGGGGTAATATATGTGGGTACTGCCTTCTCTTCCAAGATGTCTGGCCAGGGTGGAAGAGTCGACCAATTTACCCTCCATCGAGGGGGGCTCTCTAGAGCTCTCTCCAGCAGAGGCCCTAACCTCCAGCAGTAACACGAGCAAGTTATTGCAGGGCTGCACCTTTAACCTTTGACGCCTGTAAAATAAAACGTCTAGAGCTGAATGTATCCGTTCATTGAGGGAACGTGAGAGAATGATGATTTCTACAACAGATGGAAGGCTGGTAATGGGATTGATACAAATTATTTGTCAAGCTTCTTCCCATTACCCACATGCAAGGCGTTGCTACCACACAGCCTCTCACTCTCTTCTCAAGCCACAGTTTGAATGCCAACTTGTAAGACATTACCACCCTGTGTCTATTGAACAAGGTGCGCACACACACACACACACTAATTTCACATCATCGGGGAATGTCTTGCATATGAGCGTTTAACAATGAAAACATTTAGCTGTACCGAACTGATTTTTTTTTACCGATTAAACAATATATTTTCTATTCTTGGTTCTTTCGGTAAAGTCACGTAGAATGAAATAATAAAAGAATATAAATACTATAAATATAAAAAATATATATTTATATTATTTTATATTATTTTATTATTTCCCTTCTACGTGACTTTTCTTTCGGTAAAGTCACGTAAAAGGGAAATAATAAAATAATAATAATAATATAAATATAAAACTATATATATTAATATTATTTTATATTATTTTTTTATTTCCCTTCTACGTGACTTTACCGAAAGAACCAAGAATATGAATGCCTGTAGTCACGAAAGCTTTAAATCAAAAAATATATTTTCTCTATCCTTGTCCGCATTGGCTGTGAAGCCCAGGGCAATTGGTGTGGAGGAACAATCTCCACCTCCCCTCTTTCAACCCTCTGAGTCTGCTTAATAATTCAAAATACTTCGCCACAAATGCCCACTGAGGTTGAATCCGAGTCAATTAATTATTTCTCTGCCCAAGTGGAATGTATTCTGTTTGGACGGCACGCAGCCTTCCCCAACGCACTGAGCCAATATTTACATTCGGAGAGGGGGTGGGTCACCTCGGGGTCTTTTCCCTGAAGGAAGTTTCCCAGCGGCGGTGTTCTTACCCCGACGCGCTTCGAGCAAATGTCGCTATATGTGGGCCACGCGTTGCAAGCGCACCGAGCGATGTGGGATGTCAACCGGCATTCTTAGGTTTTTTCGGTAAAGTCACGTAGGTAAAAACATTTAATTAATAAAAGTAAAATGAAAATAAAATAAAAATCACGACGTTTCGGAGGCAACACAAACTTCCGTCTTCAGGTGGAACCGTCACAGCACGATAGCTGTATCAGATGAATCCTTGCAGTCACGAAAGCTTCGAATCTAGCTTCAAATCTAGAATGTCAACCGGTGGTGGCATTACCGCATAGGCATGATGGGCCGACGTGATCTACGACTGAGATTTGAACCGTCAAACCTTACGATTGCAGGCTGCGTGAGCAAAGCGCTGCGGAAGCCAGGCAGATTTGGTTGGTTGGAGAAAAATAAGAGCCGAGACAGTGGGAACACACGGAGAGGCTGGAGGAAGCGACGTTGGAGCGGTGGATCCAGTCCAGGATGATTCCTGTCTGTAATGCGTGAGCAAGGCACATTTTGCCGAGGCTTTAATGGTTGGAAATTACTCTTCTCTGTAACCGATACTGAAAGTACAATTCCAAATAAACTACGTTTTGCAAATAGCGCCGCACATACCAGGGCAGAGACCATTTATTCACAGCATCAATATTAAATGAATTTCTTCATTTATTTAGTGGCCCTATTCACATGAATAACGAAGGAGGGACAATATGACTTCTCTCTAATTGTAACCAATCTCTCCTGCCACGCAAATGAATTCAGTTTCATGTCGTCATTTATTATTTAAATGCAAAATGTCAATGCCACTTTGTGACCAAAAAGGAAATTTCAGGAGCATAATGGGTTGAATGTCGGGCTAAAGCTACACTATTTTATCACGTACAGCGATCATTTGAGAAATGGGTCGACCGTAGCTCTACATTTTGGCGGTAACATGGCTCAGAGGCGGCGCATTCACCGCCTGTTACGGTGTCGCTGCTTGAATCCCAGCAATCTGCCTCGGCCAATACTGCTCATCATCACGACCCACACGCAGAGAGGCCGCAGGTGTCCGCTGCATACTTGGCAATGTTTCCACGCTCCTCTGTCTTGTGCCGATACGCTCAGCGGTGCCTTACCTGGCTAACAAGCGCCATGACCTCGCCAACTTCGCCTGCGCGCATGCGAAGATGGCGGTGCACAGAACGAGAAAAAAAATGCTGGAGGGTGACACTGACGGCTGCTCTGTTAAGACGCGGCTCCGGCTGGAGCACGCCATGTACCACACACATGTCGGTGATGTGCACGTCTTCTTCGAACGCTGGGGAGCCGGAAAAGCCCTCTGTACCAGCGTGGACGGCACCCTCGTGGTGTTCACCTTCTGAAGCGCTCGCTCGTCACCGTGGCGTGCGCGATGACACCACAACCAAGTGACTTTTCTTTGTATTGTGCGTGGTCCTTTTCGCGCCACAGCGCGTGGATTTGTAGCGTTTATTTTCATTTGTTTGTTGGTGACTTTGTGTATTTCACATTGAAACCGCCTCCAGTGCTTTTGCTGCTGGCGATGAGGGTGGGGAGGGGCTGGATGGGGAGGGGTTGGGTGGGGAGGGGCTGGTCACCCCGTGGTGCCCTTATAAAACTCAACGTTTAACCTACTCACGCCGGCTTGTGCCCGCCCTCACAGTCGGGCATATTTGCGGAATACACCACGCCGCCGTTGACCCTGGCCATTGACCGAGCAACCCAACGTTCCTACCAGCTCCCTCCGCAGGAATGTGTTATTGTAATAGATTGAATGATGCTCATTGTTTATCATCGTGAAGTCGCACACGCCGTTAGGCAGCACTAAAGAAGAAGAAGAAGAAGAAGAAGACGAAGAAGAAGAAAAAGAAAGAAGAAGAAGAAGGTAGAGTAACCACATAAAAATCCGAGCACTCTGCTCTGAGTGCTGAGCAAGTTTAAGAAATTCCATATTCGCATGGTGAGCAACTTTTTTTCATTTCTCATGCAGTGCTGCTCCGTTATAATGAATCTGAAGGGATGATGGGCTATCATCGCTCGGCTGGAATTTGAACTCTTAACTGTCCAATTATAAGTAAAGTGCTCCAACTAATGTGCACTTTTCCTATTTTTATATGAAATTAATATATATAGGGAGAAATTAAAGACTTCAAAGAACACAAACTATTTATCATCCAAGCTTCTGAACGTTTCACTCCAAACGCAATTCAGCGATTACATATATGAACCCTCTTCTCCTTTTCAAGCTGTTGCGCCGTCACTCTCACAACGTCTCAACTCTTTGTGAATGAGAAAAAAGGTGGTAATTAGAAATCAATGGAGTATCTATACATTAATCGCCATGTGCAACCGCTGCATTAATTTGGCAAACAAACTAAACACATTCCTGCGGAGGGAGCTGGTAGGAACGTTGGGTTGCTCAGTCAATGGCCAGGGTCAACGGCGGCGTGGTATCTTCCGCAAATATGCCCGACTGTGAGGGCGGGCACAAGCCGGCGTGAGTAGGTTCAACGTTGAGTTTTATAAGGGCATCATGGGGTGACCAGCCCCTCCCCACTCAGCCCCACCATTCCCACCCCCCACCCAGCCCCACCCTCTCCACCCAGCCCCTCCCCACCCTCCCCACCCACCCCCTCCCTGCACGACGGACGGACGGAAACAATAATCCCCTGTGGGCTGGTGTAACCAGGATGTTCCTACCAGTAAGAGTATGGTAAAAACACAGCCCTGAATATTGCCGTGTGCTCACACCACTTTCCGGTGTCAAAGCTTCCACTCGAGGGAGCTATTGAGGGCCTTTAAGGGTATTCTGGCCCACTCTTCTCCGCTGGTCAGAGACCAGGGGCGTCGCGGTGGTGAGACGTGAACTCCTTTGGCCTGGCAAGCAAACCTCTGCGGCAAGCGGTGTACGTGCCACCGCACTGTCCTGATCAAAATTAACGGTGAAAACACAAAAATCCACGAACCCACGTGGGTTAGTGAGATGTTAACTACCTCGCTGGGTATACAGGGGTCGTGGGTTTGATCCCCCCCCAACCCCACCGTAGTGGTGGGGATTTATCTCCAGGCCCTCTGGTTTTCCCCTCCACATTTAGAAGCAACGCGCGCTTAGAGGATTTGCCCGCTATAAATTTCAACGTTAAATAAGCCACTTTGTTGAGCGTTCAGTCATGGCCAGGTCGCTCCTGAAAAAGAGCTACAAAGCTCAGTGGGCCTCACTTGGTAAAAAAAAAAATCGTGATAGACGTTTTGGAAGCTCGGCGTGCTAACCATTTACGCCACCGGCAGCATAGCATTAATTATAGCTGCAATTAATTTCTAAAGCCTACTGTAATTAATGTTTGCTGATGTCATTTGCCGTGTGGACGTGTGTGTGTGTTTTTTGGCTGTTGAAACAATGGTAATTAAAAAGAAGTGCACAGGCAAAGAGAGGCTGGCGGTCCGAGCGAGGGACTTGGAGAGCTGACTGGCGTGTCACGGCTGACTTAATAGACATAATGAGGCACCTCAGCTGTTCAGCCACCAACCGCCTCGCAAATTAATTGCGTAGCTGGAGGGATTGGGCCAATTAAGCGAGGTGATATCACGCCCTTTGTGGCCTCCGGCGTGATAAAAAGCCATTACTAAGGGCTAAGACGAAGGTGTGATGTTGGAAACAAAATCCACAGTTTCAGTGGCCTCTGTAATTTATGCCCCGTGCAGACCACTGTGCAGACGGTTATACAACATACAAAGGTAAAGGTGCGGCCCTTGCAGCCGCTTGCTCGTGCCACTGCCTGTAGAAGGGCCTAGAGGGGGGGGGGGGGCCTCATTGGCACGCACTTCCACGCTGATCGGACCGTGTTGGAAGAGGCAGGAGTACCCACACTTTACCCCAACGCACGCGACCCGCCGTTCGACCGCGGTGTCCACGGCGAGTTGACGGAGACAAGGGGGGGAGGGTCGATTTGAGAAACTGGCCCCCCATTTTTCGATTTAAAGCTTTCGTGACTGCAGGGATTCATCTTCTTGGTTCTTTCGGTAAAGTCACGTAGAAGGGAAATAATAAAATAATAAAAAATAATAAAACATAATAAAATAATATAATAAAGTAATATTATAGAATAAAATAATATAAAATAATATAATAATATTTCATTATGTTTTTATTTATTTTTATTTTATTACTTCCCTTCTACGTGACTTTACCGAAAGAACCAAGAAGATGGCCCCCCATTCTTTCAAGCTGCCGCGCCGGGAAATGGAATCCAACCGGCGCCCATTTTTCAATCGTGGGTCCGGTGCGCTACGAACCATTGCGCGGGCTCGCGATGCATTCCTGTGCAGCCCACGCGTGCGCTGCAAAAGGGGCATAAAAGGGATGAAATCCTCTTTGCATTCGTAGCTCATAATAGCAGAATTGATGGGATGTTTATGCTATGAGTAGGAAACACCAAGATATTGCTTTAGACGATCGCTTTAGGGCAAGAGCTGTCCGTGATCACCTATTAAGGCTGGCAGAGCACGTGAGGAGGTGGCAAAGTCAGCCCCAACCTCCTCTGTCTCCCCACTGCTGATGTTGAGCATTCAACCGCACCAACCACTCACCGTCGTCACTTCTTTCAGGCTAAGCACACCTCGGGAAAGTCAACGACTTGAGCCAAAGCCAGGTTGCTCGGATCGGAGTGCAATCTCTTAACCACTGCACCGCCACTTCTCACATGCAGACAAAGATCCCCCGTGTAGGCTTATTGACTTTTGGGGAAAGTGTTGTTGTTAGCGAACACCTATTTAGGCCAACACTGTACGGGCGAGTGTCCTGTGGCGAGTACCACATTCGGTCACCTCTCTCTCCCCGTTGCTGATATTTAAACCCTGTGCCAGGTTGTCATTTAAGGCCGAGTCGACCTAGAGGAGGGCCAGGACAGGTTAATATAATTTGTGCCACTGTTGGTAGCCCGTGGTCGAGAACTGAACGCAGGTTAGAGACGTATCTCGTTTGTGAGTTAGCGAAATATTCCCGATTGTATTGGTTCTCTGCACTATGGATGTTTCTTTTTTATCTTCTCTGTTTTGCTGTTGCCGTTGCTGTGCTCACGCACCACGGATATCCCTGTTAAAATTGCCGGGCAAACTGGCTAAACGGAATCCGTGTAACATATAAAAGAACGTAATATTTAATACGTGTCAAGTACACTAGAAGTCCACTTTAACCTCATAGACTATATACACACACATTGTCATAAGAATGTGTCCTTTATTTATACACGAAATCCTCACTGAGTCTTAACATTTTTTTAAGGCATGTCCTTTATTGGAATGTTGAGCAATTTCCTCTTTAAAGAGTATTATCTTTTAAACCGGAGTACCTGGAGAAAACCAACGCATGCCAGGGGATAGCACAGACAGATTCATAAAACCCTTTAATTGTGTTACCATCTCCTGGCCAATTTTCATCAGCGCACAACATAATCACGTTATGTAGTTCCGTATATGGTTTTGTGTCAAACTGGGACCGATTTCTTACAGGAGGAGGCATTGCCTATGAACATCAGTCCGTTAACCGGCATTGATTCACGCAAGCCCTGACCCTCCTGACAAAAGCCCTGAATGTTGAAACTGAAACCGGTCCGGAGTTTGCTTGTTTGAAATCAACTGCTGCCCATGAAGTGCACTCCCAGAAGGCCGTGTGACCATGGGGCTGATGGGAGATGGGAAAATATGGGAAGGAGGCGTTTGTTTACTTTCTCATCAAAGCAGGTTCATGGAAGCCTTACAAATCGGCGTGGTCTACCAACCTGCTGACTCCAAACGATCCTAATCTCATTTCGTTATGGCCTATACAGAACAACTATTAAGAGACATAAGTGAAAGTGATTAAGTCATTCAATTGCTGGGCGAACATGTTGCCCTGCACATTCTGGAGGAGGAGGCTGTCACATGGCTCTGTGGCTACGCGAGATGAACGTCCACTCACGATATAACATTGACAAACACATTTATATCTGCTTGCATATTTCTTTCGCTCTAACTGTGTGACAGTCGCGCGTAAAAAAAAAAGCATTCGCTAAATAAATGCATTCGATTGCTTTGCCTGAGCGTCGGCGCATCCCAGATACACGCACGGTTGGCCACGTACGGTGCGAAAGAAGTTTAACATACGTACAACGGTTTGGATCAGAGCGATTGCAGCACGAGGCACCGCCGCTCCCCACATATACACAACACCGCCAGCGTCGCCACGATTCACCACTGAAGAGCAGTGCATTGTCTTCGCTGGCAAATGTGCCCAGGGCTGGTGCCCTCTGAGGGCTGTCTGTCAACAGGCTGCGAGGCAGACCCAGGAGCTTCCTTGTCAAATTGGCTGGCATCCGTCTCCGACTGAATATGATCAGCCTGAATACGATCCCATTAGATTTTGGAAAGTTAGGCAGGCTCGAGCCTGATTAATGCTTGCATTGGAGATTGCCTGTTGCAGGCCCGGGCGATGCATTAGGCTGGGAGTTATTAATACAGCGAAACATTGAATCTATATGTGTGGAATTTAAGTGCTTTTTCTTCCCATGTGTGCATGGTTTTGCTCTGGGAGCTGTTATTTATTTATCGGCACGCCAAATGCTCATTAATGAAATTGGCCAAAAAAATAAAAACCCTACGCACGACCCTCCTGAAAAATAGTCTTGAGGTTTAGTAAAGATTCCATCGGTAAATAAAGGGCATTTACTTTAATAACTGACGCAGCTGGCATCCGCTCGCCACTCGGCAACCCTCCTGTTGTTGCTGGAGGGCAGCTGCTGTCAACTGCTTGGCAGCATCATCAACAAGGGCCTTCCATCGGGACTGACCCTGGCATCGCTCATTGGTAGCAGCCAGGAGCAATTCCACTGCACACTTTCTCACGGAATACAAGCGCTGATTGAAACGTCCATAGCCTCTTTCCTTTCTTACGCTCCGGGGAATGCATTATTTAACGGCGATTTACGTTCGTGCAGTATTTTACACTTCTCTTTTGCCCCGATCGTAGTTTGCTTCATCGCTGCACTTAATTTGTTTTGCCCCTCTTCGTATTTTGGTCTCCCCAAGTCACTCTTGCAAATGATTCGCTATCCTCGTCTACTTGAGTTCTCACCCTGGTTAAACAAAACACACTTGAAATTTGACATAGGGAGCAATAATTAACTTTGAAGCCCAACTCTATATATATATTAATGGTTTCGTTTGAGGTGCAATTAACTTTGCCAATTGCTTTCACATGTTTTGATCTTTGCCTGGGATAACTCTTTGTCTTAATCCTAAAGCCGCACTCGCCCACGGTTAAAAGTTTAAAAGTCACTTCATTGTCACTAGAATGGTGCAATTATTATGATTATTTACCCTGGATCCAGGTCTGGTAAGCGTAGATTTATCACAGGCTTCTGCAAATTTTCTCAGATTCATTTTGCCTCCAGATTTTTCGATTCATGCCCCCCACGTGTTTTAAAGATAATCAGTTAACATACGAACACGATAATTTCAATCGCATGTGAAATAAGAGTCAACATATTACCTTGAAATTTGATAAGGGGCCGTCCATAAATGACGTCACACACCTGAGGGGGGGGGTCAGACATTTGTGACGATGTGTGACGGGGGGGCGGGGGGTTGAGAAATGTGACGTCACATCAAAATGTGCAACTTTAAATAAATATAGACAACACGTTCTGCTTAATTAAATATACTTTTTAATAAATGTTTTCTCCTACAACATCAGAATGCAGCGCCACATTAAATACGCACTACAATGACAATAGTTTAAAGCGAACTGAAGCATGTTTTATTTTGGGGGGAGGGGGGGCAGAGCTTTGTGACGGCATATTTGAGGGGAGATCTGACTTTTTGTGACGCCGTGTGACTAGGGGGGGGGGGGGGGGTCAAAAATCGTCAAAAATCGCGTGACGTCATTTATGGACGGCCCCAAACACTTAAAAATCATGCATTCTATCTCCATCCTGACCTGCCATGCCATGGAGACGTGAGAAAGCTCCCCCGTATAGCCTTAACAAACTGTTGGGACAAGTTGGGACAAGTGCTGTTAGCGATCACCTATGCAGGCCGGCACGGTACACGAGGGGGTGGGTAGCCAGCACCACGCCCTAGTGGCGATGCTTACACACCGCGCCAGGTACTCATTTGAGGCCGAGTCGACCTAGGGGAGGCCCAGGACCGCTTCAGATAAACGTCACCGGTGTTGGCCGTGAGCGGGAATCGAACTCGGGTCGCCAGGATTCGTAGCGCAGCGCAGTGCGTTAACCGCTGCGCCACCGCTCCTCACCACCAGCCTTCGCGTGCCTGGCACGGCGACTTTGGCCCTCACCATGCGGCTACAACCCAAGCAGTTGGCTCCTTCTTTACCTCCAGAGCCTCGACCTCGACCACCATCGCCACGCTCATCCCCGTCATCGACTACACATTCATCCATCTTCAGATGAGCTCGAGGTAAAGGTTCGGCACTGCAATTGCTTGCTCACTGCCTTGCACATCTGGCGAACTGGAGAGGGTGTTTGGCCTACTCTTCCACTCTGGTCAGATGTATGTATGTTTGTATGTCTGTATGTATGATGAACTTCTTTCGCACCGTATGTAGCCAACCTTGCTTGGAAGAGGTGGGTGTACCCGCACTACACCTCAATACACGTGAGCTGCCGATCGACTGATTGTGCTGTACCCATTAGTACTGCTGGGTAAACAAAAGCAGGGGGGTGGGGAGGGGGCAATTTAAGAAACTTGTGTTGTTGTTTCCACTGCCCTGCCGTGAGATCGATTCATTACAGAACGGAAAGTCGACAGAATGAACATAAATGTGTACGACCTCCCGAAAAAAAATGTATCCTGCTCGTGAACAAGACGAACGTGTATACATCAAGTTAAGTCCTTAAATAGATGCATTCTCAAGGCAGAAATCCGGCAATGATATAATCTGCACACTGGCACCAGTAGTGGCCAAGGAAAGGTGATAACAATTGTGTTGTGGAAAGAGGTTTTAGTTTTTCAGTTTCATTGATTAGGTATGGCCCTGTGAGCCATTCGGCTCTTGAATCGGGTGCAACCGCAACAAACAAAAAACTAAAACTTGAACAATAAAACATCTTAAAGTGAATATGTGACTAAGTGCAAACAGAAAATCCAAGAAAAGACAGCTAAATATTGCAGAAAAAGCACCGTGTACACTAACGCTGTGTGCAAAATCCCAGTGGGATGCAAGTCAAACAACAACAACAACAACCACAAGACAACTTAGATTAAGGCCATCAGTCTAACTCCGTACTACAACAAACAAACATGGCCAAACCAAAAAACGTTTTCGAAATTACCAAAATAAAGCCATGAAAGCAATGTAACAGTGATCATAGGAACTGTGACCAAATTTTCACAATCAACGACATGAACAACATGTTCCACCAAACTCTAAAGGTAAGCTACCAACCAGCCTCATGCAGGCAACTTGACATCGTACTGACAAACCGATTTCCCCTACTCGTTCAAAAGAGCCAGGCGCTGCATACAAACCTCTGTCCATTGGAATTATTTGGTCACTCCTCGCATGTTTTGAAATCATTCGGCGGGGAGCAGGTGAAGTGACTAAGCTCCCGATGGCCTTTGACGACGCCACAGACGTACAGCCGTGTCGGCGCAATTGTTCGTGATCCAGTGGCAGTGTGAAAACGGGGTTAGACTTCATCAGTTAAAAATAGGGTTATTAACACCCCGGCTACTAGTATGCAGTCCCTGACACTTGTTTGTAGCACATGCAAGTGCTACCCCGGGGACAGAGGCTTTCGATGAGGTGTAATGCGAAGCGTCTCTCAAACACAGACAATTAAAACCACGTGAAACAGGGCCCACGCGGATGGTGCAGTGGTTCGCGCACTGTTCTATGAACTCAGCACGGCTAACGTCAGTGGTAAGTGATGTCAAAACTGGCCCCATCACCAAACCTTACTGACCATGCGTGGTGTAAGCGACGATCGCGACCGTTGCCAACTCTCACCGTCTTGGAACGTAACGAACCACGAATTCACCTGCCCACCAAACGGTGTCGTCGCTCCATCTCCGCTCTGTCATTACCCTTTGAATAGATATCGATCGTCGTGTTCCTGCTAAACAACGTGCCCTGCCCACGTCGATCGTTGCTTCTCTTGATGGTAGAAATCATATCGTTGCAGCCAAAGAACGTTATGTGCTGGTGTGACCGGCCCTGCTGGTGTGACTGGCCCAGCTGGTGAGCAAATTAAACTGCGGAGGGCGTAACAATGACCCGAGGTCGATTTTAACACAAAGCGCATCCCATTTTCTATCGTCTCTTTCACTGCTTTAAAACAATTCCATGAACTTTCTGAATTGACCTCGTATTTCAATTAGCACGCGCTTTTATTCGTCAAAATTACTTTTGCTTGACAAAACATAACTCGTATACATAGTGACACATACTGACAGTTAATTTATCCTTGAATAGATGAGTTCACACGATGTTGAAAAACAATAATTGAATAGCCTTAATATTATTATTAAAGATCATCATTGTTAAATTACATTTCATACCAAGCGATGGTAGAAAACCTATCTTCAGACCTTCATGCTCATTGTACAACTTTCGTGTAAATATTACATGTGTATGACATCTAAAGGCCTTTACTATTATAATGCTCTCCTTGGGTATTTTCTATATATTTTTTGTAATTTCACTTTATTAAAAGCATTGAAGTCTCGGTAATTCTCACACTTATTACACACCATAATATGAACTGTGATCGTGTGCACACATTTCAAATTAATTGCAGATATTCCTCAAGGTAACGATGAAAGCAATGAACTTTCATGTCATGATCAAAAACTTTTTGTTTGCAGGGTTGTTGGTTTAGAACAGCCTGAAAAAAACAGCAGCTTAAAAAATACCAACAACAAAAAACCTTCCCGGCCAAATACATCTACAAAGGATGTCGCAGTTTTTTTTTCTTTCATGATGCAGCTTTTTATTAATTCACATCTGTCACTGTCGACTAATCTACCGTATCAGCTATCAGACACACTATGATCTTGTGTGCCTTTTAGATTTATGCATAGAAAAATATAAAGATCCCCACCCCCCCAATAGCCTTAACAGGCTGTTGGGGCAAGTGCTGTTAGCGAGTAGCAGCACCTATGAAGGCCGGAACGGTACACGAGGGGGTGGGGTGGTCAGCTCTACGCCCGGCCGCCTTTGTCTCCCCAGTGGCGATGTTTACACACCGCACCAGGTAGTCATTTCAGGCTGGGTCGACCTAGGGGAGGCCCTGGACTGGTTCAGATAATCGTCACTGGTGTCGGTGGCCGTGATCGAAACCTGGGTCGCTAGGTTCGGGGAGACAAAGGCGGTCGTGCGTGGTGCTGGCCACCCACCCCCTCGTGTGCCGTTGCCGGCCTTCATAGGTGTTCGCTCACAGCACTTGCCCCGAACGTCTGTTAAGGCTATATAGGGGATCTTTGTCTTATCTTTGGTGCAGTGGCTTGCAGCGCTGCGTTACAACAATGTACTGTTTGAATGGGACTGATTTTATGGGTCTATCTCTCCGTATTAATATCTCAAACAATGTATGAGCTTGAGAAGCAGCTGTCGTGGCGATGTTTACACACCGCACCAGGTACTGATTTGAAGCTGAGTCGACCTAGAGGAGGTCCAGGGTCGGTTCAGATAATCGTCACTGGGTATTGGCCAGGTTCCAAGCGGAGTGTGCTTGCCACGACATTATAGCTACCCCCCCCCCACATACAAATACGTATGAAAAAAGACAAAGATCCCCCGTATAGCTTAACAGACTGTTGGGGCAAGTGCTGTTAGCGAACACGTATGAACAGGCATAGGACCCACACACACACAAGGATGTAAACAGAAAGATTGATTGGCATGTCACGTGAGCACCGCATAATGCTGGCAAAGTCACCGGGGTGGTGGAGTGGTCAACCTCATGTACACATTTGTGTCTCCATATCCATGATGGGAACCACATCGTGAAAAGTGCTGGAGTCATTCGAGGCTAATGAGGCCGTGTAAGAATATGCCCAACATAGCGTAACAAAAAAAAATCCGCCGCTACTGTTGTACATGGTCAGCAGTCCAGGTTACCGAAATTGTCACGGTGTACTGTGTGACGCTCTCCAACAATGCTTCTACCAAACTCTCACACACACCACAGTTATATATATCTACACACACACACATTCCAAATGTTGTCTGCAAGGCATTTTAGCGGCAGCTCCTCGTCCAATTATTTCTCGCGGGCCTGTGATCTTCTTTTCAGAAGGTGAAAGCAAGGCCACTTTGTTTGGGGCCTGGGGTCCCGACGTGAATCCGGATGTCCCCCCAGTCTATCTCCCTCTCTTTCTCTCTCCTTTGCCGCACTGAATGAACCCCTGCTCCTTACATTTGGCCGTGGGCTTTACCCGCAAGGCAAGCAGAATAGCAGAATGGTGGTGCATTTTTTCGTCTTTATTCCAGTGGCCACCCTTCTTTCCCGTTCTCCCACCTTTGTGCATGACCCTGGTTGATGGCTGACCAGGGGAAGCCCCAGGAAGTTCTTATCTCTTCGTGTCCGAAGAATACGTGGCGCATTCACTTTCCACTATCCACCGGCAAATGCTATGATATGCTCGCTCAAGGTCAGGCCTACCTTGTGTCCCGAAGTGATTTTTTGTTGTTGCTGAATCTGACCATCTGCACAAGCGTTTTCTGTCTTTGTAGTTTTTGGTTCTGGTCGATCGCAACTCTCCTGCGAGCTGCACCAGTGTGTTTTCAAATAACAGCGCTGGCAGAACCCATCTCACGCCTGAGCTCTGGAGCAAACAAAAATTATAATAATATAAAATCCCCGAAACGAAGCAAATAATAAAACGAGAACTCACGAAGGCTGTTTATCTGGCCGCTGGGGGTCTCCGTCACAAAAAAAAAGGTTAAACGTCTCTGCCTCGACGGAAGCTGTTATTAAATCAAGTGAATTGCGCCTGGGGCAACGGTGTCCTGCCATCCGCAAGCACGCGTTTGCTTCATGACCACGCACGCGAAGCGGTGGTTCGCGCGGCGTCGTGGGTGAACTGCGCTCAAATTCGGTGCGGTCCAGGTGGTGGACGTGGAAGGGTCGTGAACTTGTCTCGGTCCTCGCTTCTGCGCTGCTTTCAAACTGCTCAAGCGTCGCCCCCTGACTATTAGCCCCGTCTGGCCGGCGACGCGCTGAGGTTCGCGGTTCGAATACCGGCGTGTGCTGTTTAATTCAGACGCTGTCGCCTCGACAGACCTGGTTTCACCTGAGGACGGCTGCTTGCGTTGTGGCCGAAACGTCGTGAGAATAATTTTATTATGTTTTATTTGTATTATTTTATTACTTCCCTTCTACGTGACTTTACCGAAAGAACCAAGAAGACGTAATTTTTTGTTTGTTTTTAAATGAAAGAAAAAATAAACACGCCAACTCATTCACAGTGGACGTTGTGCGTGTACGTATGTTGAACTTCGTTCGCGCCGTACGTGTGCGTGACGTTAACCACGTCGTGTGCGTGTGTGTCTACGCCTGTTAGACATTCCCTGACGTCATTCGTACGAGTAGGCCACTGTGCACCGGCGTCACGGCTCACATTTCCCAAATGACTCAATTGGCGATGTGCGTAGCAACCTGGCAGAACCCTCTTAAAAAGAGGTCATGAGACTCAGCGACGCTTTCCTGGGCAAAACAAGCGCACTATGAACCCAGCTCTCTTATAAACAGCCCAGTCGGTTTTCTTATGAAGCAGAAAAACATCCTTGATCCACAAGGAGAACTCCTCGTTAGAGAAGGCTGTGAGAGACACCTACATCGACTCACTTGTGCCTCACTGCAACAAGGACCCTTAGGTTCAATGTACGACGCATGTGCCTTCATGTGCGGAGTTTGTACGCTCTTCCCCTGTTCGGCATGGGATTTACTCGGGTTCTCTGGCTCTCCTCCCATGGCCTTAGAGCACACATTGTCATCGGTGGTGGCCAAACATCCCAATGCAGGATATTCTCCCGAATAAGAGTCTTTGGACTGAGTGTGGCTTTTCTGGGGTAAGTTAGTTTGTTCCATGATAACACATTCCTGCGGAGGGAGCTGGTAGGAATGTTGGGTTACTCGGTCAATGGCCAGGGTCAACGGCGGCGTGGTGTATTCCGCAAATATTCCCGACTGTGAGGACGGGCACAAGCCGGCGTGAGTAGGTTAAACGTTGAGTTTTATTAGGGCACCACGGGGTGACCAGCCCCTCCCCACCCAGCCCCACCCCTCCCACCCCCCACCCAGCCCCACCCTCCTCACCCAGCCCCTCCCCATCCTCCCCTCCCCTCTCCACCCAGCCCCACCCTCCCCACCCAGCCACTCCCCATCCTCCCCTCTCCACCCAGCCCCACCCCTCCCATTTTTGGATGCACGACGGACGGACGGACACAATAATCCCCTGTGGGCTGGTGTAATCAGGAGGTTCCTACCAATATTACATATTTATTCAGCGATTTACTCCATCATTGATAAATCGGTGCACTGCACACAACAATGAACGGCAAGTTTTGGGGGTGGCACTCATCTCTGTGGGTGGTCAGTGACGGAAATTACACATTCCAATGGCAAGACCAGTCTAATCATAGGACAATAACCTCTGAGGTCTGCACAGGTTCACCAGGTGTTGTCAATATCACAGTCGCTGATGATGTAGATGGTGCAGCCTCGTCAACTTTTGCTAAGATATGAACTGGGTACCCAGTAAGCAATGTCCAAAGTTTTCTACCACGTGGGCAACGTGGACTCTTCAGCCATTGGCACGAAAATTATGTATCGGTACCTTCATAGCTGGCAAAAGCTACCAATGATTTTCTTCAACAGTTGTATCTCCAAATTATGCAAACGTATGATAGCAAGGTCATTGCTGTAGCTTTCATGAGAAAAAAGCAATTAGGTGGGTACTGGCACCTCTGATTAGCACGCTTGACTACATACCGTGCGGAAGCTCACCACACATCCATACATAACCGAAGTATGTTTGTTGGTGTATATATTTAAAATGAAACATCTTGTGGAATATCAAAGCAAATAGGAAGTGAGCATATGAAACAGGCAGTATAAATATACATATTTATATACACTCGGCCTTTTTTCCTTTGTGGATACTGTCCACGCTCGACACTGCCGATTGGTTGAAGCTGCTGCACACGGTGGATACCGGTGGCGTTTGCCTCCCCAGGCTGTACGCATGTACGTTGAACTTCTTTCGCACCGTACGTCACCAACCGTTCTAACGGTTGGTGACGTACGTCCTCATACCACGTGTACATTGCTTAAGGCCGAAAGAAGCAACCGGACCTATGCACGCTTTGGATGCCAACTGCTGCTCGCGGGCATACTGTGCACGGACACTCTCATTACAAACACCTCGTTTGGAAACATTGGCGGCGGGGTGGGAGGGGCGAACCAACACACAGCGGCATGAGCTGCAAACCTGCAGTCAGCCCCAGAGCAATAGTGATGCGTCGAAAAGATCAATGGCTCGTGGCGCTTATTATTTTCCACGTGTGTACTGACACCGCGGCAAATACTCATTTTCCATGTCCCCCACCCCTTCCCCACGTGCAGTGACGATCTCCACCGAAATGCTGGGCTTTGAACACAAGCCACACATTGCCTCTAGCAAGCGAGCGAGCGCAGCTGCCTTCACGTACAAATATACAGTTAAAGGTGCAGCCCTGCAATGTCCTGCTCACCTCGCTGCTTTACAGAAGAGGTCTTCAGCAAGAGAGCCCCCCCCCCCGCCCCCGCCCAAGAGGGCATTTGGCCTACTCTTTCCATGCTGGTCATATTTATTGGAAGAAGTCCGAATGTGCACACTTTACCCGAACCACACCTGACTTGCACACCAGCTGACTCTAGGTGTGCCCATTTATATGCTGCTGGTGGGTGGATTTCACAAACGTGCCCATTGTTGCAGCTGCCGCCACCCGGGAGAACGCTGGAGCTGGTGACCCCTGGATTGAAAGTCCAGTGCGCAGAGACCACAGCGGCATCAACACAGACCGTGTATTTTGCCGTTTCATAAGCAAAACTGAAGGCAATTAAAATTGACATTGCCAGGTGAGGACATAGCATAAGACGGCTCATCATGACACCCCCCCCCCCCCGGCTAAATTGTCTTTGTCTGGGGTGCAGCAAGCAGCAAAGCCATAGTAACAAAACTGGAGAGGGGGAAAAAAGTGCATAAATCATTGCCGAAATATTTCATTTCATGTCTATCAGCAGTGAGGCAGTGAGCATTGGATTAACTGACACTGATACAGCTGGGACGATTAATACGCCGCTTTAGAGGTCTTGGGTCAAAACCGTTTGAAAGTAACCATAATAGCTTTGGAGTAATTTATGGTTGGGTGGGGAGGCAAGTCACAGCTTAATGACCCGAGCAGAGGGTTAAGAATGTAAATTATTCATTAAGGGGTTTAGGGGAGTAAATGTCTAGAGGACAATCAAAAAGTAAAAAGAACAGAAAGATGGACGGGATATGTGCGTGCGTATATATGTGTATGTAACCTATTAGGGGGTCACAAGTGTTATTCAAGCCCATAGGCAAACAAAAGACTTCTCATGTGAAAGAATACCATTTTGAAACATTTGATGCCATTGATCTTAAAAGGAAAGAGCATTTTCAAAAATGAAATATAAAGTTCTGCCCTCTTGTGAAAGACACTTTGGTCCAACCCCCAAGCTAATAGGCTCACTGTTTTATCAATTCATCTCATTTTAATAGGTGCAGAGCTGCCACGACCACGGGATAAGACAGATAAATAAGCAAAGGGGGGTCAAGATAATGTCCTCAATCACCTTTGTGCACATCCATTGTGTAATTGACAAGCTTGCTGGGCAGCATCGGTGGAGATACATTTTTAAAAATCACTTTGGTGGTGATAAATATTCTCATGTTCGAGTACTGTAATAACAAAAGTCTCCCGTAAAAAAAACAAGAAATCACGCTGATTTGTGTTATTATTATCACAACTATTATTATTATTGCTGTACAATGGCATCAGTGTGTCACGACGCTTACTGAATACGATGCATCCCTGGAGATGTGTTAGAGGGCTGGGTATATTGCACAGCGCGACTCGAATTGACCACATTATGTTTGCCCGCGTGCATACACTAAACAGCGCGACAGTATCCCAACAATAACCACGCGAGCCTTTGTCCACGCGGCAAGCGCTCAATCGCTATTAACGCCGGCGGCGTATTCTCAATCGGGACAGTCTGACGCCAAACAATCCCCAATCCCTTTAGCGTCGCAGGGACGTGGCCCCGCAGCAGCGGGTCCGCAGGTGGTCGTTGCGGAGTGGATCGTCGCTCGAGCTCCATTGGCTTCCGGTCGCCGAACGGGCAGAGGTCGCAAACGGGTTTTGATTCCTTACCCGTACCCGTACCTGGCCGCACCAGGGTCGCAAATGGGTACCCGTTCCCTACCCGTACCCGTACAAACGGTGACTCACCAGTGACTCACGGTCTACCCGTACCCGTACCCGGCCGCACCAGGGTCGCAAACGGGCACCCGTACCTGGCATGGTACGGGTAGCCGGGTAGCAGGTAGGGTACGGGTATCGGGTACCCGGTTGCGACCTCTGCGAACGGGCACATTGGAAGGTCGCGCGCATCACACGCAACAAAGCGCTCGCCGCAAATGGACGACCACGCGTCGCTGACCTCGTCGAGGAGCGTGAAGCATCATCACGCGAAACTCCGGTCATTCTCGCAGCAGCAGGGGCTTTTTGGCTAGCCGTCGAACAAATAGGGTCACCGAATCGCGCGCTTTCGGATGTGCTTCTGCGGCCGTCTGGAACACGCTTCCTTCCGATGTTAGCAAGCCACTGGAGCGATGCACCTTGAAATGGTCTAGATTGAAAACAAATTTCTTTAGAACTGCTTTTTGTGTTAAGTTTGTTGTCCTTCACCCGCACCTCCGATTAGCACGGTT
Organism: Entosphenus tridentatus; assembly: GCA_014621495.2. Lineage (NCBI taxonomy): Eukaryota > Metazoa > Chordata > Hyperoartia > Petromyzontiformes > Petromyzontidae > Entosphenus > Entosphenus tridentatus. The sequence goes on from CM025651.2 coordinate 3,637,332, forward strand.
GGCTACGTACGATGCGAAGAAAGTTGAACATACATACATCACGCAGGCCACCCTGGTTAATACTGCCGGTGTATTAACAATAAGATACTTTGCACTGCCTGCTTGGCAGTGAGTGTTAAAGATCACGTGATGTCATTTGAAAAAGAGAGAGCCATTGCATGCTGGTGTCATGGTCCATATTAAACATGTCTCGCAAATTACTTAACTGATTAACACAGAGTTGAGGCTTTCCTGGGTGAGCAACTGTAACTAAACTAACTAAATCCAAGTGCTGTTAGTGAGCACCTATTAAAGTCAGAATGGCAAACAAATGGGCCAGCACAACACATGCTTGGCCGATGATGTTGGCCACACTGCACAAGATACTCATTTTAGGGTGGGGTGACGTAGGCCAGGGGTCCCCAACCCCGGGGCCGTGGACCGGTAGCGTCCCTGGCCTGTTAGAAACCGGGCCGCACAGCAGGAGGAGGTGAGAGTGGTGAGTCCGCACGTGGCCCGCCCCCATTATTTTATTATTCACCACTTCCGTCCGCGCCTCTTTCCCACACTGCGCACTTGTCTCAGTCACAGTTTTGGTAGCCCACAAGCTGCTAACCCCTAGCCAGAATGAGTAAAAAAACAAACGTCGCTGGAGAGCTTCTTTGAAAAGGGGGAAAGACCCAATGATGAACCCCCCCCCCCCCACCTGGTCCGTGAAATAATTGTCTTCCACGAAACCGGTCCCTGGTGCCAGAAAGGTTGGGGACCGCTGACGTAGCGCACAGACAGTCTAGATTTAGATACTAATGGGATCGCCGCGGTGGTGAGATGTGATCTCGTAAATAACTGGCGTCGTCATGGGTTCGATCCGGACCCTGGACGATGGCAGTTGTTTACGTTTGGAGTTTGCGTGTTCTCTCTCTGGGTTCCTTCAGTTTTGCCCTCCACATTTCCACATGTGATGATATACGACACTTCGATCAGCCATCATGTGTGGCTACGTAGCCTCTGAAAAAGGGCCCATAGCTCAATGGGCTTTACCAGGTGAATAATAACATAGCAAAATAGCAATCACCACGAGAAATCTGTGTGGCAACGAACTGAACCCAGCTGACTGAGACCATCATGTTGCTACACCTGAGAACCCAGTTCAATCACAAGCAGCGGGATGCCTGGATGCAAACCCAGGGTCTCAATGGTACCAGCTTAGCACTCTGACCTTCGACCTGAGCCACCCTGCTACCTGATTCCAATATTTCCATTTCATCTCATCTCCAGCCAACAAAGACCCATGCAAGAACACTCAACTCCAGCAAAGGCAGCCTTGAGAATCCTACAAGCTGTACTGCCTAATACAACTACCTCGTGGAAAGCAATCGGGATGGAATGACAGCCAAAGGAGAAGACAACCGCCACGGAGATGGAGCGATGAGATCCATTCATTTGTGCAGAGTGAGATTGTGTTGGCATTGCAGGACTGAGGAATGGCACTGGCAACAGTGATTTTTTTTTTATCGAGCAGTCGATAGAAAATGGCTGCTCATATAATAGCTCTTTGAGGGCCTAACTGTTGAGTGTGTGACAGCTGACTGATCTAGTAGAATGGAAGGAAGCGATGATTGGCTTGTTAGCATCGATTGGCTGTGATGACCTCTTGACCTTGACTTGATATGAAATGCAGAACATTCCACGAAGCTACACTTTCGTCCATGAAATCGCCACGAAATAACAAAGTAGAGCTTCGTGCCACACCTTTAAGCCACACAACACTGCATATGGGGAGAATTAGAAAATGTAATTGAAATTCAACACGAGTGTAACCCAAATTCCGCCTCCTTTCTTACTGCGGGCCACAATTAAACTGGCGCAGTCGGCTCTAATTGCACTTATTAATGAGTGTGCCATAGCGGGCACGGAGGGCATCCAGAAGCCGCAGAAAGAACGAAATGCACAGGTCCGAGAAATGCAAATTGTGTTAATGATGATGGCTCCTGTTTCTTGCGTTTGCTCCCAGCCACGGCTTTGCTTTTCTTTTTTTTGCTTCCTGCCTTCCAGGGCAATTTGTTTTGTGAACATAAGGGAGCGACGGGCCATTTCCAAACTGCTGTGATGGATGCAATCACTGACTAATTGGGATGCTGTATTGCGAGGGATGAACACACAATAGTCGCACAGCAAGGGAGCAATGGAGCAACGGAATCTCTGGAGGATCATTTGTACTTTGCCGTTTGTCATTTAGGACATCTTCTTCAAGGGCACATTGCAAACGCACCGTCATTGTTATTTGGGTTCATTACTCGAAACTTTTTCCCTTATCTTCCAACATTTGTTCATGTTCCTTGAAAAAGAATAAGATTTTTTTTTTTATGTCAAACGTAATTATGACCAGCATTGTAAACGCCGTAATGTGTGCATGTTTACGTTGGCATTACATTTTACTTTCGCGGCATTCCAGTAAATAATTAGAAGCAGAGTTAACTTAATACACACATGCCATTTTTTTTGCTACAAGTAAACAAACAAGGTGGGTTGAAAAAATAGAACGTTATTAATGTTTTAGATGACAATGTGTGTGATATTTGTAAGCGTTTTTTCTTCAACATTTTTCGATCGTGCCATTACAAAATTTTCTATAAATACCGTATCTTATTTGCAAGATACAGACGAAGAGGTTAGCTACATAAACAGGCATCATATGTGTTAACCTTTTATTGGATTAACAATTAACATTATTACGAGATTCAATTTCTGCAAACTCCTCGGGTCACTACGCAGGACATATGTCTCAGAAATTAATGAGATTACACTCTCTGTGGAATGCAATGTGATTTATCTCCAAAGAGTATATATACACGCATTACTTCCAGTACCCTCTCGAGTGAAATAATGCATTGCCAAGCACGTGTAAGTGAAATATCCACGAGCACATTCTCACAGTGAGAAATGTACCATTTTCATCATTGTAGTGTCTGATGTACATGTTTCCTGGCAGTCAGTGCTGTTATTAGAGGCCATGCGTTCAGTTTCAGCCCATTAACTCTCGAGAAGTCACGAAAACGAAGAAAAAATCGTGAACATGCTGCTTTTTTATCGTCAAGTTTTGGGTGACGCTCTGAGAAAATTCACCCAATTACTTCCAGGGTAAAGTCCCTAATGGCAACATGTCATTCACATTGGATTACATTACCTTTGTGAGCGTTATTGTGACCCCCACGTTACACGGAGGCAGACACATTGGCGGACAGACGGACGGACATGGCTAAGGCATCACTTTAACCAGACAGGCATCATTGTGGGTCAGAGTGCTTGACTCACAATCCAAAGGTTGCGAGTTCAAATCCGGCTCGCCAGGTCGGAGTCAATTGTATGAACACCATACCAGTTGTGTATCCCCCACCCCTGCCCCTTGACCAACCCACTCTGCTTAAGCATGGTAAAACAACACCATGACTGACACGGCATAGGGAGGCCTTCATCCAGCAGTGGATTGACAGCTGGCTGTAAATTGTTAATATTATTCTTGTTGTGGCCACCATGCATGTGCAAACAATTTGAGTCCACACTAGCAGCAAGGGAAGGCCTTATGAGAATCAGATGGGACAGAAACAGAGAGTTTATGTGAACCCGAAAACAGAGGACTCATAACTATCACTATTTATGCTGTTTTAAGGAGGAAATTACAGATAATCTGTGGTGACAACCGCAAAAAAACTAACCGATTTATAAGGGCACTCAATATCTGATGCCTCTCTATTCAAATGACTTCATGACACTATCGACAGAGGTTGTATTAATGTGCCATTGTTTTGTTCATTTAATTACAGTGTTATATTCAAATTTCAATTACCCAAGTGCATTGTATTTACTTCCTGAATGAATGAAGAGCATGTTTATTTTAATTTGCACAGGGGAAATGCTCAGATAAAATCTTCCCAATTGACAGGCTTTCGTACACATCTCTCTGCCGATAAAGTGGCACGACAATGAAGGCACTCGAAATGATGTACGGGACCTTTAGAGACGACAACTATTTGTCTCGAGGGATAAAAAAAAGGTGTTTACTTTGAACAATAAGGTCAAAATCAAACAAAGCAATGACAATCTGGAACAGATGGAAATTCACAAAGCTTCCGTTCCCAAACGAGCAATAGGGCATTACAGTACTAATCTATGTTGGCGGCCACGAAACGAGCAGTGGATATTCCTTATTCCCGCGAGGAGGGCAAGTCCATTCATAATAAGACTGCCACTGACTTCTCACAGAGTCGTGCTCATTTAATTGACTCCGACACGGCGAGCAGGATTTGAACTCGCATCTTTCCAATTGTGAGCCTGGTGCTCTGACCCACAGTGCTGCCCGTCTGATTTCCGTCCACTTGCCCAAATGTTTATAATGGTGGTGGAAACATTTTGCAATTGGCTGGATGAAAATGGGTTAATCTATTCTGGAGAATGTTTGCTACGGAAATGCAATGTCTCAACCGTAGAACAATGCCTCGGTGATTCTTCTATTGAAAACAAAAAAAATGGCAATGAAAAAGGACGTGATGAATTGTAGCCCCATCGATCCCGTTTGCATGTAGGACAGTGGTTCTCAACCTGTAGTCACCCAAGGGAAGTGGTCAGTGGAATTTTGCAGATGTGATTTTTAGCACAAAACGTCATAGTTTTTGTTGTAAGACCCCTCCAAAATTAAATTGTCACACGTACAGGACGAGCATTTTACTCGACAATTATTATTATTTCAGCTCAACGGTAAGTTAACGAATAATAATAATGTCACGACCAGACTTAGCAATTATTCGTGAAATTTGGCTGTAAACTGCCCCAAGTATACCACGTTTTAAACAGTTCGGCTTCAAAGTTTCCCCCACCTCCAATTATCATGGTGGGCTACGCACGGCGCGAAATAAATTCAATATACAAGCTTGTACCGTACACATGACAATTTGATATTTTTCCTTGTTTGATGATGGAGGGACTTGCTCAATACAATTTGGCAGATCGTCAAATGCCTAACGCAAAAAATAAATACGAATCGTAATATTGTGGCGGTGAAAGCCTCCTTCTGCCGGCGGTGGCGTGAAACAAGCAATTGCAAGGCGACACCTTTACATTTTATTTTTCTAAGTCGCATCATTACTAACAACGTAAGGACCTTTCATTCCCCCCTCCACTTACCGCCCTGCCGACAACGAGGGAGGACTAACGGGGGATCGGAGAACAGTCAAGGCAACACTTCCCTTTTGAACTAATGAAACCCAACCTCTTGACAAGCTATCGTCAACGGGGAGATACAGAGGGCCCTGCTATTGTATCTGCCCATTGTCATTCCAGACAGGGCAAAACGTGCAAAACAGAGATATGGTTTTGCATTGAGAACCCTTTATGACATTTAATTGTTTAAAAAAAAATTCAAATGACAAACGATGGGAGCTTTTGAACAAAACAAGAACTGTGGACAATTTTGGCACCGAACACTACGCCAAACAAGCACTTGATTTATAGTATTTGTTTAAAATAATAATTATATTCTGTTATCATCCAGCCAGGTGGTTCAACGGTAGAGCGAGTGGCCCACAATCGGAAGGTTGCGAGATCAAAATCCTGGTTGGGGGTTGGCTCACAGCCCATCATCTCTCCAGGGTGGATAAAATAGTTACCATTTTTGTGATGAAGTCAACGGTGGTTGTCCTAAACTATGCTTAAGAAAACACACCATTAGTATTCTACCCGTGCTGAGTATAATCCAAATGGCACTTTGGCAAGGAGTCAGAAAGCGAAAAATGGTCGTGGCGACGCGTCTGGTTTAACAGCGAAATGCTGGTACAGATGTTCTGTCTTCGTTCACCATGGATTGCTGTTAAACACTCTGCCTTAAACATACGAGGTGTACGGAGGGACACTCTCATTAATTGTAATGCCTCTCAAATGAACCCAAAAGCACTTATTAGCAGCTAATGGTAAATTACGAAAGAGTGAGCGCATCATAATTTTTTTTGCAATATTAACTGGGCCTTATGTTTATGCAATGGTAGTGTAGCGGTTAGCACGCTGCGTTACGAAACCGACGACCCGAGTTCGATTCCTGCTCACGGCCACATGAACCGGTCCTGGGCCTCCTCTAGGTCGATTCAGCCTCAAATGAGTACCTGGTGCAGTGTGTAAAAACATCGCCACTCGAGAGACAAAGGCAGTCGGGCGTGGTGCTGGTCACCCACCCCCTTGTGTGCCATGTCAGCCTTCATAGGTACTCACTAACAGCACTTACCCAAACAGCCTGTTAAGGCTATATGGGGGATCTTTGTCTTTTTTTGTATGACTGCGTACGTGGGCGCATTTCTCAGCGCTCGTGTATGCGGATGTTAGCGGTGAGTGACCTCCTGCAGTCATTCTCACACTGCCCTGTGATCCCATTGGCACTGGGTTAAATTCCCGGACGTGGCGAAGAACAGTAAGTGGCCAGTGAATCTGTCCAGGGCCGCTTTCGCGTGGGCAACTCTGCACTGAGCCAATTTGTCGTCATTCCGTATTATGCTTATGGTGGGGAAGAGTTTATCCATTGTAGAGAAGATGCATCATACAATGTGAAGTTGCCTGCAAGGCTGCTGCTGTAGGGCAGCGGTCGGCAACCTGTGACTCTGGGGTCGCATGCGGCTCTTTAGCTGCCCCCCTTGCGGCTGCCCCCTCTTGCGGGCAGCCGTTTAAAAAAATAAAATAAACGTAATTTAACGTAAAGATAATTGATTAAATATGGCAGGGAATGGGCCACTGTTGCATGTTTTGGTGACGACAACATGTACAACTGCCAAACTGTAATGTGAAATTATAACTAAGGGGGGAATACGATATAGATGCAGTTTACTCCATCACCTGTTTTGTTTAATTAAGTCAGAATGTTTTCGTCATCTGCCGTATGTATATCTGCTGCGTTTTGTGTACAAGTGGTCTCTGCGCGTGTTGCGGCTCTCCAACTATTTTGGTCAAAGACAGAAAAAATATATAAATGCCTCTTTATCTTTGAAAGGTTGCTGACCCCCTTATATAGAGGAAAAGGAGAGCATGTCCAATTATGAAATTGCCAAAACACATGCACTTGCCATTGCACGGTTGGCTAAGTAACGGCGTGAAATAACTTCAACGTACATACGTGCATACATAGTCTGTGACGAATCTGAGTTTGGAGGGCAATGTTCACCGTCGCAGTTTTGCACTGCACGGTTTTCAGCATACATCTTATCGACATTTTCAAAGTCCATTGGTTTCGATGGGAGGAAGCTTATCACAACACAATCCGAGTCCAATTTTCCATAACAGTGGCAGCAAGCGGCAGCTGCAATTTCATTTCTCCTCCCGGCCTGAGTCACGTGTCAAGTGATAGCGTTTCCGTGGGACCGTTTAAGTTGAAAGGAAACAGTGTAGCACATCTGCCAAACTGGGGTAATATTTCTGCTAATCGTTTCCCGCCCAGCGCTGGGACGTACTCTGTGGATACCGCCGTCAATTTAGCACTCATTGCAATGGGTTACTTCATGACCTCTGTGTTTCCTTCGTCACTTACGTGGCACTGCAGTTAAGGCAGCTCGATTCACGATCGGAGGGTTCATAGTTCAAATCCCAGTAGGGTGTCAACTCAGCCTATCGTACCCTCTGTGACAATTAAATGAGCACCACTGTTCAGAGAAACGGGCCCCCCTTCATGTGGAAATGTGGAATTTCCCACCGCTGCCTTCGGGGTTGCCAATGGTGACTCATTAGGCTCGACAATTGTTCGCGCAAGGCAGTGTCAGCTCTTTAATTGTATCGTAAATTAAGGGGCCTGGTTCAAAACTAAATTTAAAGACGTCGCAATGTGCGCAACACCTAGTGGTGTTTGCTTTGAATTGGGCAGCTTGGCTGAGTGTAATATGGCCACAATCTGTCTCGGTGGAGATGATTAATTATCAACTCAAAATGCCGTGACAAGTCATCGATGTACCGCGCTAATAAGCTCGGTTTTTGAAGGTGACTTCTAGCGTGCAGGAGAATGGCTCTCCAAATCTGATTTGTAATAAAACGTAAACCGCGTTGGCCGAAGTAAGTGGCTGAGTGTGAGCCTCCTCCGAGTTCCTCCACCACATAAACTCAGAAATTACACATCCTCACTCGCTCACAAACAACATAAGATTGGAATGCAAGTTTTATTTGAGTTTACAAAAAGGGTCATGCTTTGAGATATTTGGACAATTCCAATAATGAGTGTTTGAAATGTGGCACGGACATCAGCATGCTCGGAACAAAAAAACCCACACATACGAGAGGAATGATGATCACATCTCTGCACAAATAGATACAAAAAAAATCCGGTGCGTTACCGTCATTGTCTTGCCATATATTGCAGCCCCAAGCCTCCATCATATGTTTTTATCCAGGCGGATCTGTGACCTAAGCCTAGTTAGACTCAATCAAGTACTCTTGCATGTGAGAGGTAAGCCCGAGTTACCTTTGGATAAAACCCCACACACGTGGGTGGACACATCACTCAAATGTCCACAGAGTTGGGTTCGCGAACCGATTTGGTAGACTGACATTTCCTGGCCACCTCACAGCTCACTGGGATTAGGAGTTTCAACAAATTTGTTTAAATCCACCAATCCTGCCTCCCTGGTCCGTCAGTCGTGGCAGGCGCCGTTTTTTTTTCTTCTTGGTTCTTTCCGTAAAGTCACGTAGAAGGGAAATAAAACAAAATTATTGCTGTAGTTTTCACACCTGCTGGTGATTGCTGGTGTTGCAATCGAAACGTCGTGTTCTTCACCTGAGGACGGCTGCTTGCGTTGTGTCCAAAACGTCGTGAGAATTATTTTGTTTTATTTTTATTATTTTATTATTTCCCTTCTACGTGACTTTACCGATAGAACCAAGAAGATGAATCCCTGCAGTCACGAAAGCTTTAAATCGAAATTTAGGCGCCGTTTTGTATAATGAATAAACGAACAATTGCCTGTACGGTACTGAATTTTCACTGCGTAGGCGGTGAAATGTAAATGCTTTGATAACTAAAATGACAACTCATTCTAATTGGGCTCTCTACAAATGCACATGTGTGACTACAGCGGGAAGTGGACATGATTCTTGGATTAATCCCCCCCCCCAATTTTTTTTTGTGCAAAATTTCGGCCTACGACATTTAAAAGGATACTGTATGATAAAAAAAAAACTTTTGTGTATTGAACCAAACGTGGTTTTATTTTTTACAAAATTGCTGAGCACAGGCCCAAAGTCCCAACACGTCAAATCGTCGGCAACCAACAGCACCGTCAAAGTTGTAGATGATAGGCGGTAAAGTGGTTATTGGATTGAACAGGGTCATTATGAGCGCTTGAGGAACAGAAACAACGGAAGGGAATGCCAAAGTGCATTGGCGCGAGGGAAGAAGCAGAAAGACGAGTGAGGTCACCTGTAGTGTGGTGAGTGGCTGAGTGAATGGGTGGATGAGTGTGTGAGTGGTTGAGTGTGTGCTGCTGTCACCTGCATTGTGGCAAGTGGCTGAGTGGGTGAGTTGGGTGGATGAGTCAAGTGGTTAAGTGAGTGTGTGTTGCTGTGACTGAACACCGTGTGGATGAGTCTATGGGTGGAGAGAACGAGTGAAGTTCACGGGAACAGTAACCATGGTTGTGGTAACAGAAGACAGGAAGTGATGGACCACAAGTGAGCGAGTGAGTTGATTGAAGCAGTGAATGCTGGATCATCAATAAGCATCACTGCGTCACTATGAGTTCTACCAAGTGCAATGAGGTAGGAAGTGGTTGCTTCACCACCGACATGACAACAGGATTGCGGCTTCGGCCAGATCTGTGCTTTGTACAGCTAAATGTGACGTCACAGACAGTGATGTCACTTCCGTGGTGTCACTTCCGAACTTTAAACCACCAAAAGTGCTGTTATGTGTTCTAGATTTGAAGCTTTCGTGACTGCAAGGATTCACATTCTTAGGTTTTTTCGGTAAAGTCACGTAGGTAAAAAAATAAAATTAAAATTTATAAAAGTAAAATAAAATAAAAATCACGACGTTTCACTTGAAACAGCAATCGTGCTGTGACGGTTCCACCTGAAGACGGAAGCTTGTGTTGCCTCCGAAACGTCGTGATTTTTATGTTATTTTACTTTTATTAATTAAAATTTTTTACCTACGTGACTTTACCGGAAAAAACCTAAGAATATGCTGTTATGTGATGCCACTTTTGTTTTTTCAATGCAACATATAACATGGTGCGTTAAAATTATCGTGTTACTGATGGAACTTTTGTTAAAATTAGTGATTAATGTTTAAAATGAATCGTCAGATTTAGTACAAAAACAATGCAAATGTAAAAGAGCATTTGTAATTGGGCTTAAAAATATGAAAATATGGTAACCGAAATGAAATCCAAAGCTCCTCCCTTGTCTACTGGCTTGTTTATAATAATATACACACACATTACACATACACATACCTACACACATACCTGCATTCGTATAGGGCAAAACCTCCAACTCAGCTCCGTAGACAGCAAGAGCTCGTGCTGTTAATGAGCACCTATTAAGGCACCCATCGTACAATGAGGTAGTGGAGTCAGACTGGCTGAATTTGCATTGCCATCGCCCGATATTCACAAACCAAGACACGGCATCGCCTTTTTCTGTACGAAATGATACGGGAGACGCGGGGTCAGGTGGAGAAACCAAATTGGGATTGCTATCTTGAATTACAGGCAGGAGTTGAACTCTGATGACTGGGATCAAAGGCCAGTGCCCTCACCAGTCCGCCACTACTGGACTACAATACACCCAGGAAAAGGATCGCAAGCATAAAGACCATGACAAGATTTGAATAGAAAGGCTACACGTTATGTGATCTACAAAACTAAAAAAATGTACTTCGATCTGTGGGCTTACGTGGATTTTCTCCATGGGGATGAGAAAGAATTTATGGAAGCTCATTTAATGGGCTTTATCAGCCAGCAGCCTCGAATTTTTTGCTTATTTGCATTTGAGAATTAACATTCTTGAAGCAGCCATGAATGCAATTCTCAAAAATCCAATTTGTGTTATACAATTATTTAGAATGGGAAAATAAAAAAAATAGACATCATGAAAAAAATGCACTGCTTGAAATATGATTTTCATATGAATGGCATACACTAATAAAAAAAAATCATACCAACGTTTGCAATAATCCCGTACTGATAATACAGGTTTTTGGGTTAGATCGCATAAATATAAATGTGTTGTGAACACACCACCACCCAACACATCATTAAGAAGGGTAATCTACAGTTTAACAGTGCATTGTGCATATGTCTGTATTGTGTTGCATATTTAGAAAAGAGAAATACGCGGTGCGCACAGTTAAGCGGGTGCCACTAAGGACAGACAGGTGTGCGTGTTGCAACATGAGGTTTGCACAGACAAACCGCCTGTAATTAAGGGGATAAGCGGGTGCAACCAAGGTCAAACAGGTTCTACGCTGTGACCTGAGGGTGGCGCCTAGGAGACGCGAGATGGGGGTGATGATAAGAGACTAACGGGACAACTGGCGCCGGCCTGGCGACAGCTTAAGTGGAAGCACGTGAGGACTCGGGATGAGCAGGGGGACATACGCAGGAGTGTGTGTGAGCGAGGGGAGTTGTTGCCGGGGAACCAAGAGTGAAGACATCTCGCTGCTGCCGCTCCAACCGTCACCGGGACCTCAACCCTCACGCCGTCGCCGGGCGGGTGTTGGCTGAACCCCCCGCCCGGGGCAGACGGCTGAGCGGGTCTGAGGGAGCGTAGGTGAGGGCAGCGGTGGAGATGCAGGCTCGCTGAGTGCGGAGCTGCTGTGTGCGGAGTTGCTGAGGGCGATGCCGCTGAGTGTGAAGTCGCTGAGGGCAGAGCTGCTGAGAGCAGGATAAGTGAGGTGCAGAATAGCTAGGAGCGGGGAGAAGTCAAGTATTTGTGACCAGACAGATAGTTCTAGTAGTGCCTATAACTGGCGCAAGAACAGGTGAATGAAATGTAAGCAGGTGACTTGCTACAACGTGTCGGTGCGAGTAATGTTTGAAGACATTACACATAGATAGATGTAGATTGAGTAACAATGAGACATGGGACTCACATGTGAAGGGTGTATTGATGACATAAGTGAAACGTACTTTCCATGCACGCACGCCGACAGCATTATCGGACGTACCCACAACCTTTGCTTTTAAATACAGAAGTTCATGTAGAAGCTGGTGAGTGAACCCTGTGTATGACTTTAGAAGTAGTCTGGTGGTGTGATTGTGTTGACCAGTTCGTGTTAATCGGTGAAGTAATTTGCGAGTCATTTTAAATATGGACCATGATACCAGCAACCAATGGCTCTCTCTTCTGCAAATGACCTCACGAGATCTTTAACACCCACTGCCAAGAAGAGTGTGCGTAGTATGTTATTGTTAATACACCAGCGGTATTAACCAGGGCGGCCTGATTAATGTATGTATTTTGAACTTCTTTCACACTGTACGTTGCCAACCATGCTAATTGGAGGTGCGGGGGAAGGACAAGAAGCTAAATACAAAAAGCAGTTCTAAAGATATGAGTTTGTCGATCTACATTTAAAAGTTGCCTAGCTCCAGTGGCTTCCCAATATCGGAAGGAAGAGCATTCCAGACGGCCGCAGATGTGCGTCTCAAAGTGCGTGATATGATAAAAGTGGGCCGTGGCGTTGCGATGTAGTCGATGCTTTGAGAGCTATTCTTAATTTTCCGTCACGTAAGAGATGTGCGCACTTCAAACTGTCTTGATATAAATTACGAGGGGAGAACAAACCATGTGTGACATAACCCGGAGCGTACGGTAGTGACGAACACGTCGATTTTACGTGGCCAATCTCTCTCTGTCGCTCTCTGTGTGACGTGTCCTCTCTCAAAGACGTAAGGGAATCTTCTATCCATGATACTATTCAAGAACGTCGCATTCGACACGTTCAGTCGCATCCAAGTGATTCAATTGCTTACGTACTAAATCTGCACCCCCCGACCCAGAGGCTTCTTGCACCTATAATTACTATAATCAATACCATGATCAATATTTTTTTTTTGGGCGGGGGGGGGGGGAGTTAGGGCACCACATAGTTTCTGGCAATTTTTTTTACGGCAACCAAATATGGACACAGTACCGATTATTATTACGCTTCCCTGCGTTTTTTTTGCTTCGGACGGGTAACTTGCTCGTTGTTGAGGGGGCTGACTCCCTTGCCAGGTTGAATTCGGTTCATCGCGGCTGGACTAAGACCTCCCCCTCTCCCCCAGGTGGAGCGGCGTGTGATAGATAAGACACTACTTTCGGTGCAAGCGCCACTCTCGTCAGGAAACGAATGAGATAAGCAGCTTTAATCTGACTCGCCCGACCACCGTCTAATATTGCACGTGTCCGCCCTAGTTGCCACCATCGCCCTTATCTTTTCACACTTTTCTCATTGCGCGAAACATTGCGCGAATTGAAATCGCATGAGCTGTACACTGCAAGGTAGACGGACGGGTTGGAGAACAGATGGGTGGGTGTGTACGCGTGGGTAGTGTGTAAGTGTGTTTGCGAGTGTAGGTGGGAAGTGGCCAGGTAGGTTTGTGTGAGTGGTTTAGTAGGTTTGCGTGTGGGCAGGTAGGTATGTAGGTAGGTGAGTATGTGCGTGGTTGTGTTGTTAGCGAGGTATGCATGCATGTGTGTAGGTAGATGCGTGTGGTGCATCAGCCAGTCGTTTCGGTCATCTCAGTCAGTCGACCCGTGGCACCTGCTGGGTCTGCCCCGTGACCTCCTGCCAGCGAGCGTTCGACACTTCACGTGGCCTCAAGGTGCACATGGCCTGGAACAAGCGTCGTGGTGACATCACCGCCACTTAGTGGCGAATGGCGATTGTTGTTGTGTGTAGATAAATAGATAGGTAGGTGAGTAAATATGTTGCTTTGTAGGAATATAGGTACTGTATATGGATAGGCGGATGTTAGTAGGTAGGTGAGAAGGTAGGTCGATAAATAAACCCAAATCAAACTGACGCATCGCTAAAATGAACATGAAGGCGATGCTCACCTCCTGTTCGCGTCCCTGAGCCAGTTGTGGACATTCCACATTCCTATGCCGGAGGCGAGTCTCTTCACAACATAATCACTGTCGACTTCCCCACCAAGTGGTAACAATTTTATCGACCCCAGAGGGATATTTGGCCTGGCAAACCCGCGCAACTCGGGTTCATTTCAACTCGGTAACCTACTAGCTAGGTATGTGTGTGTGGGTCGGTGTGGATATGTAGAGAATTAGTACTGGTAGGAACCTCCTGGTTACACCAGCCCACAGGGGATTATTGTGTCCGTCCGTCGTGCAGGGAGGGGCTGGGTGGGGAGGAGCTGGGTGGGGTGGGTGGGGCTGGTGGGGAGGGTGGGCTGGGTGGGGGGTGGGGCTGGGTGGGGAGGGGCTGGTCACCCCGTGGTGCCCTTATTAAACTAAACGTTTAACATACTCACGCCGGCTTGTGTCCGCCCTCACAGTCGGCCATATTTGCGGAATACACCACGCCGCCGTTGACCCTGGCCATTGACCGAGCAACCCAACGTTCCTACCAGCCCCCTCCGCAGGAATGTGTTTGAAGGTGCCCATTGTGCCATTGTTGAAATGTAATTTCCTCTCCAATGTTTAATAATCTCCCTCGTGCTTTCTCCACAGCAGGGCATTGCTATATTTCGGGAAAGTATTTACTTCACAGATAGGATGCACGGTGGATTTACTCGTTCACCTGTCAGCAGGAATTGAAAATATCAAGGTCAGCCATTCACAGAAATGTTACGCTAATGAACAGTCTAAGAGGAGGCTTTTTCCCGTCTCATGAGGAAAGAAAAGAAAATGTTTCGCAAGTTATGCTCGCTTATATAATGCTCAAACAATTATCACGAATTGTCAGATGTTGTTTACGCTTTCCAAAAGGACAGTGTTGTGACATTGAAAACTCGCCCAGTAATCCATTTTTACAGAGTTTTCCAACACTCGGAGACCATACACCAGGACAAAAAGGAGTATTTACCAAACGAGCAAACGGATGTGGTTCTGAGAGCTACCTTTCGGCTTTCCGTAATGCGACCAAATAGAATATTTATGAAGGGAAAAAAAAGTTGTGAAGCGTTGCATATTCAAGGCGTGATGTTTTCCTACAACATGTTCTCTTTGTACAGTTGTTGCAAAGAGAATAAAGCTCAAATCAGAAAACATGGAGACATCTCAAAGGCTCACAATGACAAACCACCGTCTAGGCCTCGACATGCTGTGCAATGCATCATTAAAAGATACAAAGCACTACCTCGCCATGGCTTTGGAGTCGATACATGTTTTTGTATTCAGTGCTCAAATCTGGCTTCACAACAGAGGCACCCACGTTTCATGATCTTTCATGGAATCACTCAAAGTCACAGTGATGTTCTACTCAAACGAGCTTTGATACCGTGTTCATTCTGCTGCTTTACAGCCCCGAGCCAGGAGTGCGAACTTCCACTTTCCCACTAAGTGGTACTCGTTTTAACGACTTCGAATGGATGCTGGGCTGAGTCAACCGCCTTAACCAGGATGATAAAATTGGGCAAATCGCCCTCCTTCCTAAACTGTTGCTGCGTTCCTTACAGCTCACGCAGGGAAGGCAACACGTGACGCTCGCTGTGAAAGGAACTCATTGTGAAGACAGAACTTTAAAGGACACGTGAAAATGTTGCAACTGAGAATTTTTTTTTTCAATTAAAGGGACTTGCTGGGTGACTTCCAGAAGCCACGCGCGCTTGGTTGGCAGCTACTCGTCGTCGGTGTTGCAAGGACGCTCCTTTGAAGTGGGGAACACGTCAGAAACCCCAGAGCTCAACTGTTACTCGCGTAACAGGTGCATTCTTTCGACTGGACCTCACATTTTGCACCCTGAGAATGATTGTTTAAGGGCGCTTCATAAATGAAAAATATTTTTATTATTATAAAATTAGTATTATTTTTTTACAGCCGAACGGATCGAACAAAATGCATGCCATCACGTGGTCGTGAGAGACTGCGAGCAGAAGCAGCATCTTTATTTCGACTGGAGGAATCCGATTTGCTAGGAAGCCTTCATCCAGCAGTGGACAGAGCAAGGTTGATCATCATCATGACAAAATAAAATCATAAGTGAAAAAAAACCTAATCAGTGAATACACGAATGTACTTTTGGCTCGCATTTATGTGATTGTTGTTGTTGTAATACATTGTTGCAATGGCGTGGCGTTGTAATGGCCTAGAACACTTACACTGGGACTCGGTTAGATCCGGAATCTTAAATTCGATCCCCAATCCAGCCAGCATTATAATCAGAGTCGATTGGCAAGTCAAGTGGGGGGGGGAGTATAGGTCCTCCCAGCCCCTCTTCAATGGCAACAGGCCACCGTGGAAGAGTAGGCCAAAATAACCACTAATGTGGTTCTATAGAGATCCCTCTAGTGGGGGTCCTTCTTCTGCCAGCAGAGGTGCGCGTAAGACATTGCAGGACTGAAATGTACTTAAACAAAAATCACATTGGTAAAATTTCCGACAGTTGGAATGGTAAGTTATGGAGATAATTTGTACCTGAAATTTGTCATAACGTGGAACAAAACACATCAAGCGGTAGACCGCCATGTACTGGTTTCACAGAACAAATTGTACATTGGGAAATTATCTGTCACTAAATAGAAAAATACGATTTAGTGACCCTAATTAATTGTCATCCAAAAGGCATACATAACGTTAAGGGATAATTAATGTCAATGGGCACCGGCACTCACGCAATTTTTAATGATGATTCTAATAATGATCAACAAAGCGATGCTGATGATGATGACTTACAATGATACACTTGGTCCATTTTTGATGCGTGCTTTTGTGCATGGTGCCTCGAGACGTGGTTGCATTTTAGACGCTCTATAAATCCATAATGCATAATGGCAATAAGGACGAGAAGGCTACTTTGTAAGCATAGGCTATTGTATGTCGATGTCAGGGTCCATAATTTTCCAAATTTGCTAATGACACCACAACATACTCAACTGGGACTATATGTACACAGCAATCATCTCCCCCTATTGGTAGACGAATGCCCCAGGTCTCTCTTGCAAATTAGATTATCCTGGTCCCTTGAGTTCTCACCTGGCTAACCAAAATTAAGTTGAAACTTAATGATCTCTGGAATCCACAGCGCCGTTCACTGTCATCCCAAATGCTTAAAAGCCTCAAATTTAAAATGTTCACAAGTGAGAAGTGGTGGCAGTTTGGGGAGCCCTTCATTCAGCAGTCCATGACTGATGATGATGATGAACTACTGTGCAAAGTCTCTTAATGGTAATAAAATACATTTCATGTAAAGTAAAGGTTTGTGACAGTTGCCACTTACCACTTTCACTCTCGGTATTCTGAAATAGGTTAAAGGCCACACATGTTGGGAACAGCAAATATTTGCATAGTTTTATTATGAATTGTTATGGCGTGCCCTTGTCTTACCATTTTTGATAATTAACTCGAATTCTCCCCAGGTCTCCCTTGCCATACAGACACATGTCTCAGTTTTGTTTAAGCTGGTTGAACAGAGCGAACATAGTGTTCAATGCCAGCGCGTAACTGCTACCTAAATATGTAAATATTTCATCTTTCAAATAAACTACGGAATTTTTATTGCAACTTTCACGTGATTTATGTTAATGGTTATTACGCAATAATGATACAATCATGATAATACAAAACAGAAAGTCAAAAGTCGAAGTGATGTCTTGCTCAAACGAGCAGTGAGGGATTGGTGCTAATCTCGCGCTCACAGCCCTAAGTGTTGGAAATTACAAATTGTAAATGGTACATTGCTATGGCAGGGGTGATTTTATTCATAAGACAATCACGAAAGACTTCCCCAAAAAGTGGCCCTCACTTTATCGATCCCCGGATGGATGATGGGCTGAGACAACCCCCAACTAGGAATTGAATTCGCAACCTTCCGTTTGCAAGCTGCTCACTCTACCGATGAGTCACCTGGTTAGCTATATGGAAATGCAATAATGTCATTCACGTAAAAAATTGAAATATTAACAAATATACCATACCATATGCTGCCATGTTATGTATACACAAACACACTATTGAGTCTTACAACTCTTTGTCAGGCAGTTTATGATTTGTATGCCCGGCCAATTCCTTACCGAGGGTGACTGCGTGAAGTCACGAAAGCAGCATTAGCATTGTGAGCATCTGAATTGTGTGTGTGTGAGAAACTGGCATAACGGGAACGGGAGCCAGATTTGCGCGTGAGACCAGCAGATGGTGGTATTACACCGTGCATCGATCTCAGGACAATTTTGTACCTCCAAGTGAAGTCTGTGCTGTAGTGGATTCTGTATTACCATCAACGTCAGCATCAATATCATCTATGCGCAATGAAGAAGGGGCGATTGTCCTAAACTTGACCAATTACGCACTTTTCATTTCACGGTCACAGTTGTATTCCCGGTTGTGTTGAGCGTTTAACATGTGCGACCCATCTTGTCTGGTCCTATTTGAGGAAGAGGCCACCCTTCGTGGTCTCCATGAGCAAGCAGCTCAACACAACAGCGCGTATCTGCCCCGATCATTCGAGCGCACACCCAGTACACACCCAGTGTGTCAGCGTCGAGGAAACGAATTCTTTGGTAGATACTCCATTGGCAGAGGCGCACAAGCACAAACAACAGCAAACACACGACATTCGTCAATGACACTGCCTTAAAAGGAAAGAAATGTAATAGAAACAAGTAGGTGTTATTTAGGGAAATGTCCCTCATTCACCGCCGTTTTCTTGATGGATGCGTGGAGTTTTTGTCGTTAATTCCTGCTCGTGCACCATTGTCAACGGAGCAGCAGTAGCATTAGAACATAATTTGTGTCGTTTGCGCGCGGCTTGGCCTGCAGCAGCGAGACTGTTTCAAACTGTGTCTTGCGAAGTCATCCCTCTAAAATAACCATCAGCGTGCCCTGATACATTTTCATAGGTTACACACATTCCACATTCTTCATGGAGTTACCAATGCTGACGACCAGTGAGGTGTTAAGTTGCGAAACGTTCGTTGAAAATCGAGCTTCTCAGAGTAGACCGTTATAAAGGAAATCTTTCAAAAATATGAACGCGAACTATAAGATTTTTTCAGCCAATTAATGATGAATTTCGATTTAAAGCTTTCGTGACTGCAGGAATTAATCTTCTTGGTTCTTTCGGTAAAGTCACGTAGAAGGGAAGTAATAAAATAATAATATTTTATTATGTTTTATTATTTTATTACTTCCCTTCTACGTGACTTTACCGAAAGAACCAAGAAAATTAATGATGAGTTGTGTTTATGGTACAAGTGGGGAGGAAACCGGAACACCCGGGAGATCACCCACGTGTCGCGCGAGGGGGCAACAACGCTCCACCCCAGTACGGATGGAAACAGATGGCGATTAGTCCAATTGCTGCATCGTCTTCGTCTCCTGACGAGCCACGGGATGGAGCCTCCTCAACGCCCACGGTAAGGCAGTTTCACAGCATTTGTGCGATCCACCGAACCCTCCCTGCCTATGCAGTGTTGGAGTCCAGGCCAAGTGCGTAGCCATCGCTGCCCGGCTTGTGCGAGGGGCCCCCCACAGCATCACGATGGTGATTTGCCCATCATTGGACAAAAATAAGATGAAAATGTATACTTTTGTCAACATCAAATGGGCCCTTTGATTTCACCTACAAAGAGGCAGAATACGCCTACCTGGCAGATCATCCACATGGCTAATACTCGCATGTGGGGTGGGGTGATGGCAAAGTGGTTTGCTTGCTGCTTTATTATCACGGCGTCCCATGTTCAATTCTCGGCTACGGCGAACATCAGCGACGAGTGCGATCTGACCATATCCTCACCAAGGTGTAGTGAGACAACCCATGTGACCAACAGGGCATGGAGAGGCCTTCATCCAACATTGGATTGACAAAGGGCTATGAATAAAAAAACAAAAACCGCATGTTTACCCAGGAATGCTTCCCTGAGTCTCAAGATTATTATTCAAAAGGGTCGTGCCAAATGTCTGCTGTAAGAGGGGAATGTTACAATGTGTATGTATGTATATTCTTAGTTTTTTTCGGTAAAGTCACATAGGTAAAAAATAAAAATGAATAAAAGTAAAATAAAAATAATAAAAAATCACGACGTTTCGGAGGCAACACAAGCTTCCGTCTTCAGGTGGAACCGTCACAGCTCACTTGCTGTATCAAGTAAATGAGAAATTCCAAGAGATCCGACCTTGTATATATACTGGTTGTATACTTCTTTAGGACGGTATGTAGATAACCGTGCTAAGCGGAGGTGCAGTGTTAATCTTGATCGAGTAATATGCGGGGATCACCCCCCCTCCCCCAGCATTGGAAATGTGGCCAATACTAATTGCATTTCAGTTCTTTTTAGTGTTTTTGTTTTGTTAAATATCCATCTCAGGGGGAAACGCTGGGCGCTGCCCGCGGACCACACGTGACATTGAAAGGGCCCAGAGTGACGTGCACTGACGGAGCGCACGGTGGGGCTTGAACCCTCCGAGGGGAAAGCCCATCTCCACGTCAACTTCAAAGCCGCGAGGCCCTCACCCCCCACCACTCACCCCCCACCCCCACCCCTCAACCCCCCCCCCCACTCTTTTTTGTATCCGAGCCGCACGGCTCCGGCGAAATTCCACCGCGTCGCCACAAAGAAGACGAAGCCCCCCCCCCCTCTCTCGCCACACACCGCCGCCGCCTTTCGTCGCTTTTTCTTTCTCTTTCAACGCGGCCGCGTGAATTTCACTCGGAGCTCGCGTCAACCCACCTGACTGAATCTCAAAGAGGAAACGGAGCTCTCGCCCTGCGAACACGCCGAGCATAAAATTACATCTCCCGCCACAGGATCAACGCGACGGGGGCCACCGGGGGGTGGATTCCTCCGAGGCTGCCCCCCCCCCCCTCATCCCGAGCCCCGTGCCGTGTTCACGGTTCGTCAGTTTGAAACTCAATTTAAAGTCACAGGTGCTGTCAAAGTGGGCGCATCAAGGAGAGAACGTTTCCTTTTACCCAACAGGGACACACACTCCAAAAGCAGCGCGTCACCAGTTGGCATCCGTTGCACTTTGAGAGTCCCACTCGAAAGAATTTATCAGCAACCCCTTCGTGCATGGCATCCGGTGTTGGGGCTGTCGAGCGTTGCAGGTGGGGCAATTGTGAAAGGTGGGGGGGGGGGACTGGAAGCAATTGGACACGGGGCCCAATGACATTCCTTGCACCAGGGCCCCATGGCATCAACGCTTCGCCACTGTCCGTTCTTGATAAGTTCGTACATTGAGAGTCTTAGACGCAGCAATTGTGTAACGAAGCATATATTACAGTTGAACAACATGTCCAAAGGATTTCGATTTAAAGCT
>CM025651.2:3664345-3680794 GCA_014621495.2 Entosphenus tridentatus
GTATTTAATGTGGCGCTGCACTCTGATGTTGTAGAAGACATGTATTAAAAAGTCTATTTAATTAAGTAGAACGTGTTGTCTATATTTATTTAAAGTTGCTCATTTTGATGTGACGTCACATTTCTCAACCCCCCCCACTCGTCACACATCGTCACAAATGACTGACCCCGCCCCCTAGGTGCGTGACGTCATTTATGGACGGCCCCTCTTGTGATCATTGTGATTACGCCAATGGGTGGTCTGAAGGCTGTGTTGCGATTTGTCTCCAAAATAAATATTCAGCTGTAATCACTGCAGGAGACGCCTGTGTTATTTTTAACGGTGTTATCTTGTCTCAGCTGTCTCGATATGAGAGGATGTACATCTTACAAAGGGTCCCCTTGTCTAGTTTTAACCGTCTATGTGCAACCTTAACGTGAATTTTAAACGTGAAGTTGACAACACGCTTGTTATGCATTCGTTACATTGTTTGAAACAGACTTAAATTGTTACGTTAGTAAAAAAAGGCAGGAGATTATTTCATTTGATGGTCGTAAAGCACAGAGTCCATTTACTGTAAAATCAAACTCTACTGATACTATATAGATACTCGCATGCATTACAATTAATGATTATGTTCAAAATACACACAACCAAATGGTGCTCGTAATAATTGATTACATGTACATCATGGGATCTCCTTTGCCAGCACCAAAATAAGATGTTAAAACACCAAACTGCATAATAAGCGTGTTTCAGTTTGGTGTTTTAAAATCTTAACGCCTGCGTTGTTGCCAGAAAAAAAGGGGAAAGCCTATTCTCATGATTACATGTATTTACAAGTAAATTCTTACGTGCACTTCAAGGAAAACAATACAACTAAAATCATGCATCCGCATGGATTCCATAGCGCTTCCCCACAATGTGTTTATCTTCAGAAGTATTTACTTTGTGATATTGTTAGTTTCAAGCTGCACGAGATTAATTTACTGGAAGTATCGGGGGAGCAGCGTGTGTATGGCGTTTAATGCCATTGCCTTGGCCGAAAATACATTCATTTAAAAATAGTCTAATTAGTCTTCTTGGTTCCTTCGGTAAAGTCACGTAGAAGGGAAATAATAAAATGATAAAAATAAAACATAATAAAATAATTCTCACGACGTTTCGGCCACAACGCAAGCAGCCGTCCTCAGGTGAAGAACAGGTCTGTCGGGAAGACAGCGTCTGAATGAAACACCCCAAGCTTGGAGCGTATATTTAAGCTGGGTTGGAGGGGGAAGAACGCCTTGACAAAATAATTTGCATATCAAGAGGAATTTCGCATATTTATGGGAAATGCAGATATGGGATTGGTCACTAATTGTGAAATGCGTAGGAGGTGAGCGGGGGGTTTCAAAGTCATATAATGCCCGTGCATTATGCAGGATTAGCAGCATCAAAGGGAGGGGATAGGGGTAGCATTAATAAAGGGAAGGAATGTTAATAGTATGTAGCTGCAGTAACTAAACCACCACGTAAAAACTAAAGTATAAACTACATAGTATCATCAGTATACTAAATATACTCTCCAATAAGCTGAGCTACTAACGTGACTTTACCGAAAGAACCAAGAAGATGAATCCCTGCAGTCACGAACGCTTTAAATCGAAAATGGTCTTATTAGTGCAAGGCCGTAGCCATGGAGTCAACATTGAATGCGGAAAACTGTTGTTTCTTAACTACAACATTCGTTTGTTTGGATATAATTGCTAAGTAAGTAACACCTAAAGATTTGATATTTAGCGACTCTTTCTGCAGGCTCTGAATGATTAGTTCTAGATTTATTTTTAAATTAAAGTAGCATTGCATCATGACGTATTTCATAAATCTTGTGTTCGGTAACTTCGGTTATATACCTTTCTGTTTCGGTCTCGGTAGAAAGTGTAGTTAAACTTTCGGTTTCGGGTTCGATTTCGGCCGAAAGTAATTTTTTTACTTTCGGTTTCGGCCAAAACCAGAAATTCAGCTTCGGTCGGCCTCTAGCCGGCACCAACAATGACCCAAGCTCTGCAATCGTCTATATATGAAGATGCTTTCAGCCAATTTTGTTGTTGTTTATACATGTGCGAAGAAACCGGAGAACATGGACAAAAATCCACACGTGCAAGGGGGCACCACTTTATCCCATACGGAAAGAACCGAAGATATTAGCCTGCACTCTGCTGTATCGCCTTCTACTGGCGAACCAGTGTATGGAAACTCGATGCCCACAGGAAGTGAGTTTCACATCAATTGTGTGGTGATCCGCCAAACCTCATTGTTTCCAAAGTACTGGATTACAGGCCACGTGCGTAGCCACCACTGCCGGGCTAAAGAGACATCATGATGACTGTTAAGCTGAGTAATGTATGTATGCATGTTGAACTTCTTTCGCACCGTACGTAATCGGGCTTGGACAGGACGTCCAAAGACAAGGAATGATGGTCGATTGATCAGTCTCGTGATGGAATGGCAGCCAAAAGAGGAAAATCACTTTCCGAGAGGATGATCGCCATGGAGACGGAGCAACGAGATTGTCTTGTGTACGTGCGCATGGATGGTTACATGGGAAGGTCCTTCATTCAATAGTGGTTAGATTACAGTTGATAATGATGGTATCAACACCGTTTAAAGTACATCTATTAAATTATGCACGTCAAAAACTACGTAAAATGCATCCGTAAATCATTATAGCGAGATTGATATTTGAATGTGCAGCAAACGTATGTAATATATAAAGCGACAAATGCGCTATTTCACAAATCACGGAGTGTTTTCGTGTGATTTGCGAGTATTACTGCTTCTAAGCTGATGGCTTCCTGTTAAAATGAGCACATTTACGCATATTAAACACACACATATCTGTGAGCCGCATTACTCTTCAAAAGCCGTTAGACCTGGAAGAGCAAGAGAAGACCCATTGCACGTGTGATAAAGTAACTCTCTCTTACCCGATCATTTCTGAATTATTATCGCTGGAAGCCGTACATTTCCCAGAACACCTGCGAAATTGCGCATAATTTGCAGCTACGTGTAATGTGACCGAGTAAGCCATCATAAACAGATGGGCAAATGTAATGAATGCAAAGAAAAAAACCATTTTGACTTCATTCCACATAAATGGCTTGTAGATCAACACACATTAGAACGGATGTACAAAAAAATACACACTCACACAAAGGTGTTTGATAAGCACGGACGTAGGTCACGGTACTGTGAGAATGTGGCCTATGCTCATTACTCCTGGGTTCCCTTCAGAACGTATTGTCTTTCAGTAATTGTCCACAATGCTTTCAGAGAATTTCAATTACTTATTTTTCTGCCAGGTCCTGCTGCGGTTAGAGCTCACCTCCTACCAATTAAGTATTATATTTAATTGTATTACTACAATTGTTTACCCAGAAAAGCCTCACTGTATCTGGAGACTCTTTTTTCAGGAGGGTCCTGCCCAGTTTTTTTGCAGTCGGGGGGCGATGTTCCTCTGCCTTATCCAAATTGAGTAATTTCCAGGTATTATACCCCCCCTCAAATCGTTGTACCTGATGAGTTAATGAATTAATGATGACGTCACTCTGCTGCTGCTCTATATAAGAACGGGAGACAGAGCAGAGCCTCACCATTCTGGCGAATAGCCCGATGATGCTGGATGCAATTACCAGCGAAACGTCACAGTACTCAAATTGTAAATGTTGTGGTTTCACGCTTCAACACACCGGTGGGCTAAAGCAGTGAACTATTTGTCTTTTGTCAACGTGACACTTTTTTACTGATTGGCCGTGTCGGGTGGTGGACGGTTACGACACATTTATAAATAACGCGATCTAACCCAAAAACGTTGATTATAAACCCCAAAACGTTGATTATGTATTATACTCAATATTGGGATGTTCTGCCATACCAGTTACATTGCTTTAGAACTGTTTGTTGTGTTTAGTTTGCTGTCCTTCCCGCACACCTCTGATGCCCATTAAAATAACGGCAGGCAATTTGCGCTGACAACCTTCTGATTATGAGTTGCCTACTCTAAACTGCAAATTGATCAGACCAGATGTGCATTTCATTCGTGTTCAAAAACACACATTACCTGGCGACGAGACAACGGACGAGAGCGAATGCGTTTGCAAAATGATCCTCATGGAAATTTGCTCCATTATGGAAACGCTTCCGCATCTCCGTCCGTTTAGTTTCTAGCCACGCGTGTTATTTTAGTCAGAAGGGTTAGAGTGAGGCACATTTGACTTTGTAGAATCAAAAACCTCAGCGTTGATCTCAAACAAGAGGCAGGGAGATATCATTGACATCGGTGCCCTTGCCAAAATCGCAATGCAGATCAATGGCCTGGAAAATGTCAGTGAATTCTCACAAACCAGGACTTTGTACTTATACTGGGCCCTGGCATTATCTGGCAATCGATAGATGCAGCTGAGAAGATGCCTCTCATGGAAATAAGTTGAAAAGTAAAAATCTCAAAGAGTCACCTTAATTTAACTTTTTTTTGGTTGACAATATAACGAATGTTATTCGTACAAATTCACGTGATTTAATATCAGTTAATTTCACCGATGGAAATATATTTTTTGAAACGAGGTTAAATGCAATTGAGGGTAGTAAAATGCACTCTGTATTTTACTGCGCAGGACAAAATTGATTCTGAGGCTGTACCTTTCAAATGATTGAATCCAGTAATTGAAAACATCTTTTCCAAATTCGCCAAATTCGCTTATGTGGTTTTCCAGGATAAAATGGGATTTATAATTATTATAAAGCAATCATGCAGATTTGTCTTGACATACAGTTGAAAAATGTAGTTATATCCAGCTGGGAATTATCTGTGCTTTGGTGCTTGATTCACGATTGGAAGGGCATTCGTTTGAATTCCTGCCGGGGTTTAAACAAGGCTATCATCCTTTTGATGACATGAGGACCACCTCATAGGTATTTATGGATGCTGCTCTGGTGTAATGACGTCCCAAGTTCTCAGACATTTCCTGGTGTGACATTAGAAACAACGGGCGAGTTTTTTTTGGCTTAATCCCTTCCTCACCTCTTTCCATCTAGCAGTAGAAATGGCCACAAGCAGTCATTCGACCTGCAGGTCACGTGTGGTGGGGTAAAGTGTGGGTACTCTCATCTCGATGTCTGGCCAGCTGGAACGAGGAGGCCTAACCCCACTCTCTTGGAGGGGCTCTCTAAAGCTCCCTCTTGTGGAGGCCCCTCCCGCCAACTGTGTGCGTGAGCAAGCAATCACCAGGGCTGCCTCTTTGCCTTTGTCCCATGGGTAATCAACAGCGGTGCTACGGAGTAAATGAGCCACTGTCATGGGAATGCGGGATGTCCAACACAAATGGAGATGGGGAGATGTGCCACCCCCCCCCCCCATCGCTTACTTGAGCAGGTAGACAATTCAACCGTAGTTAGTGACAGCTGGAGTCGCCACAGCGTATAATTGGGGCGACCTGAATACTCCCGAAGGCGAAGGACCCGGGGCCCAAGCCCGGACCGCCCGTTAGGCTCTGAGACGCCACCGGGCACGGGGTCGAGCAGCCAAGGGGCAAGGCCCACTATGCCCACCGTGATGAGCATCCCTGGAGCGAGAATTGAGACTCAAGGGAGACGTCTCCGCCAGAGTCTCGTTAACAGGAGGTCACAGCTGCCCCGGTCTGCTGCACGGGGCTTGTGACGTGGCCGAGAGGCAGCACAGGTCCTCAGAGGTTCACGGTCGAGGAGCAGCGGATGTCCCCTTGAACCACTGTCGGGTTAAAATATAAAAGCCACTTGCAAATGTACTCTTTTTTTTGCTCACTATTAGATTTCAATAGGAGCCCGGTACAGCGTTGAAACCGCGATGCAGGGAGTGGGTTACAGAAACTCATTAGGTGGCAACATCACCTCCTACTTGTGATACTAATGCAGACTACACACGCCTGTGAAACATAGCGTTTGTGTGGTAGTAGCCTTGCGCTATACGACTGGCACGAATAGGAAATGTACTCAATTGTTATCCATTATTATTATTAGACGATCAACAGAGTAGGGGATTTTACTGAAGGTAAAATTAATTTAAAAAAATCCCACAGAATGTCGATTCAGTTTCCAAACTATCGCACTGCTTTGAGTCATATGTGATCTGGAAATGACCGCAGGAAGCTCGAATCATTATTTTAAAGCTTGGTTAGAATAGTGTAGAAGTTTTGCTTATTGTAACAAAAAAAATGCAATCCAAATTATATTCCAGCTGTGTCTTCAGTGTCATCTGCATGCAATGCATACGCTTTTTTTTTGGAAGGGAAAACTGATCAAATTTAATGTCACGTCAGATTAAACGATGTCACGCAACTGCCTGTGAACTGCTATCAACAAGTCTGTTATTCACTCTCGAAATGTGCACACTTTTACACTCCTCTATGGGTGTTCATCACGTGACAATACAATGTGCAATTTTCAAAATCATAGCTGCAATTTGGCAACACTTAATGAAAGGCCAAGTTTTAATATGATGGACTTTTAATGCAGTCAGCAGCTGACTGAGGAAATTCGTGCTATGCCGTTTAATGGTAAGTTATATTTATTTGCTTACGTGCTCATACTTTTTAGTTGGTGCCAAAGTAGAAACACTCCGTATACTAGGTTATTTCAATGTGGTTATTCGTACTAGGTTCCTGTGACATGAATAAAACAGTCGTCCTCGTACGGGTTTTCAATGTATTACTGTGAATTATATACCGAGAGTTTTATACCATGGCTTTATTATTATAATTGTTACGATTTGCATTGAGTGTGATGTGTACAACTGAGGATGTTTTTTTTGGCGGTTGTTCCCGTACAGCTCTGCGTTTTTTTTTCTTCGGTTCGTGCCGCGTGTTTCTCGCTACGATCTCTGACGTATCTCTCTACGTGCTCGGAGCGTCTCTGGGACTCGGAAAGCTCAAAGCGACATGCGTGGGCGGTGCGTGGCTACGCTGCACGTGGCTTGCCTGCAATCCAGCACTGTGGAAGCAGCGGGGGTTGGTGGACCACACAGAGACGTTGTGAAACTCTCTTCCCGTGGGCGTCGAGGAGGTGCCATACTCTGGCTCGCCAGGAGAAGGTGCTGCAGTTTCCTCCCAAACTCTCATTAATTGGCCGATAACACTTTGATATACAGAGGACCGCAGAACTTGGGGGGGGGGCGATTTGGTGGTGGCTCACTCCAAGGGCTGCTTTCCCACTTACACTATGATTCTTTGCACCTTCGGAGTCATTCTCTCTCTTTGAGAGCAAGCGAATGCTGTATGGTGGCGCGTGATAAGTTCAAATTATCATCAGGATCACCACGTGGTATTCCCCTACACCCAAAAGGGGAGGTGTATTTTAAAATCACTTGAAAATGTTATCTCTCTATAAAAAAAAAACATCCTCATCAGTTTGCACCTCAAGTCTCCCATGCGCTGAAGACTCCTTTCTCCGTGGGCTGTGACCTGATTATGGAGTCCAGCATGTGCGTGAACTCTGTGAGTTTGTAAATTCAAAGAAACGGTGCCTCCGTGAAGAGCGCTAACAAATTGTCCACGGGAAGGCGACAGAGTGATTCGTTTGGATGTCACTCCTTGCAAAGGGAGGTACGGTGTGCAACAGCGTGTACCGCGAGTGTGTGAACAGCCAATTTGCCAGCGGTTAATTATCACCAAAGAGCTCGCAGGCGTGCATGTGGGGAGTTGTTTTGAGAGATGCCCTTGAGGCTAATTGCACGTTGACGCACGATGCCACGATAGGGCAACTCTAGCACGCGTACAGTGCAAATACAGGAAATTACACATTTGAAAAAAGCAGGCACGATAAATAATTGAATAAATAAACGGTGAAAAAAATTAGCTCGTAAATCTTTCATCTTTTCATCACCATGAAACAAAAAATGCCTTGTCTATGGTGGCGACAGCCACGTAGCATCGGTGGGGGCTCGAGGGGACCGACCCTGCCCCCCCTTGGCGAAGGCTGCATTTTAAATTCGTATGAAAAGTAATTAATTGCTTCCTGCAATTGCTTTCTCATGCCACTCCTCGCTCATGCGCCTCTACCCTCTCGAGCGAACTCGAGGGGGCAACTTTGGGCGACGTTTCCACGTTGACCAGACTTGCTGGCAAGAGCTGGGCGTGACCACGTTTGAACCCTCCATGTCACGTGACCTTCCAATCGGCGAACTCTGCTGCACCCAGGTGCTGCCCGCAGGTGCTGCCCGATGTCACAGTGGAGGTTTAAGATCTCGTGACCTTATTCGAAGAGTGGACCATTGGTGTGCCGGCGCCGTGGGCCAACTATGAAACAACTGCCTGCAAATTATCCGACTGTAATTGTACGGTGCAATTATCTCTGCCAACTGATGGAGATAATGTCCACTTGCAGGCCGTTACCGAGTCACCTTGTGCGCACAGCGGCACTTGCCACTGGTAGGTCCCCTTCGAATGTTTGAGATGGGATGGAATGTACGATGCTTAGAGAATTTAAGGCACCTAAGCGCCCCTATAAATGATTATGATTCTTACCATACCTGCCGTGCCGGTGCCAGGCAAAGCCCGGTTCGGTGGCGAAAACGTCTTCCACAAACATCGCGGGTCACGGTGGGAACGGTGATCGCCGCTCGTTAAACGATGAACTCTCAGAAGGTAATTCCCCAGTGTTAGTTAAGACATTGACACGACGGCGGACAACGTGAAATTACATCATTGGGATCTACTGCGCGATAGCGACGTGACGGGCATGCTCACTTGACCCAGCGCATTATCGCATGGGTTCAGCCTCTCTCTTTTAAACCGTCGGCTGTTGCCCATCACTCGGCATAATCACGCCTCCTCCTCGTACATAACGCCCCAGTCGTTGGAACAATGACTGCTTCCGCCGATGCGATTGAAGCGCACACTGTGCTTGATGTACAATGGGTCTCGCGTGTGGCTCGGCTAAGAGTGCCTCCACCCCAGTGTCTACGAGGCAAGGTTCACGCGAAAGTAAGGCTGGGCCTGCACACGCTGCCCAAGGGCCTCTGCACTGATCTCGGTGCCGTCTCACTAGCCAATTGCCAGGGAGCCACTCTGCACGTGGAGTTGGCAAGGTTGGACTTTACAAGTGGCAGTTGGCTAGAAGGAGGTTGCAACCATCAAACACTTGGGACGTCTCCAGAAATGGCTCCTCATTTTGCGACGTGCAATAATGGGGATTTCATTCAATTTGTTGGTATGTTTTGCATTTTACTTGAACAAATATCCGTTGTCTTTTCTCCCAGTGCTATTGTAAAAACAATGTGCTGTCTGTCGGTGGTTCAGTGTCCAGACAAAGCTTTGATTCAGACCTCTGGCAGAACAGTGCAACGCTTTGTGCTCGCGAACGGCGAGGGGAAGCATATTTCACAGAACTCTTTGTGAGATCTCCTTTAGTGATTTTTGTGTGTATGTCCACACTCGAGGTCAAGGAGACTGTCCTGCCACAAATTTTCATCACATTACGGACGAAACGGTGTATCTATTTATCGATTTAGTTATTTAATCGGCTGAATTTTCCCTAGCTGGAATTAAGCTAGTGCGACACGACCCGCATTCGAACACAAGGCCTCCACAGTGCGAGTTCTTCAGAGCCACAGAACCACCTCTGCTGTATATTTACCTTGCAAGGCGCTTCGTGCCTGCTCTTGGCACACGCAGAATCTGTCTGTAATGACGTTTGGCAGCAGCTGATACAAGAGGATGTGGATTTAGGCTGAACGTCCTGTAATGCATTGTTGGTAATCTCCATCTAGAGACAAATTGTACAGCCAGAAACAGTTTTTTTGCCTTCGTCAGGTCAGGGCATGGACACGAATGAATGGCTTTCCTCTGGACTCGCAGCAGGGATATCGTTAAAATGCACAAAGCGATAAAGTATGTGGCTAATGCTCCTTCCTGCATGGTGCTGAGCAAAATACTACAACATTTGACACACTCTGAAACAGAAGATCACCTTGGGTAAATTACAGGTTGTTATCTTGTCTGGATATGAGACGTGAGAGACGTGCAAAGCCTCGGGTGTATTGTGCAATCTATTTAAACGGTAAATGTGTACTTCGGTGCATTTGTATTATTTGTCAAGCAATAATACAAATACTGCTAATATCTGACAAGATCAGGCGCATTTAGGTTTATTTGGTAATAGGCAAAAAAATAATTGGTACCACTCAAAGTGGCAATCTTCCAGTGGATACAGTATCTGTTCCTGTAAAGAGCATAAGTGAAGCAATTAATGTTTGTCAACTGTTTCAAATGCCCCACGTTCAAAAAGCATACACTCAGAAACGAGTTTTAATACATGTATTCATACGTTTTTATTTCGCCGCTCGTTTACCCAGGAACGCCTCAGTGAGTCTTAAGGCTCTTTTTTCACGAGGTTACTGCGACGTTTTCGCAAGAGGGGCTAATGTTTCAACGTGTAAGCCCAATTGAGTAATTTGCAGATACTATTTCAGCATCGGGATTATTATACATTTTTGGCAATGTGAGAAACCCATACCGAACAGCGGGAGAACATACACACTCCACACGAAAGCTGCCCGAGTTTGGAATTGAACCCAAGACTTTTTGCTGTTAGGTACAAGTGTTACCACTTTGCTACGCCGCCATAAAAAAATATAACAATAATTCAAAATCACAACGAAGTTTAGTCGCTTTAGATCATACTGATCGATGAAATATATGGCCCGGGCCCATGGAACTGTGTATGCATCTACGTCAGTTCGGAAATGTGCATTCTAAACAATCGATGTTCAGCCGTGGCTCAGAAGTCGGGGAGGGCATGCTGACACCACGGGCACACGAGGAGTGACATGGCTTCGATCTGCTGCCTCGCGGCTTAGCGGCGTGCGAGATGGCAGAACGTCCCCCCCCCCCCCTCAAAGTAATTACAGCCAGAGACAGATTATGGGGTCTTGCCCAGACAGAATTCTATTACTCTCATACCACTTGCGAGCAAGCCAGGATGACATGTGATGCATGCTGGTTACAGCATCGTCTCGTCACAGGTGTGCACAGAAGAAACCAGCGGAATCTATTTACGAACATTTTACACAAATTGACTGCCGCCGAAAAGCAAATCGCCTGAATCACCGGGCATCATAATACGGAAAATACGGCAACACCTTCATGGGGAAGCCAACGTAATGGAGAGACTGGTCCTCGCTTTAGGAATGTGGAACTTCCTCCACTAAATCAGGGCCACCAACGGAGGCGAGTCGAGTCATTCCCTCGACGCACTGCAATTATATTCACTCTTGCAATGCTCAGTATCACGCTTAACAACCCCCATCTTGTCGTGAAGTGCCACGCATCAAAGACTAAGAGTGTTGCCACGAGATGTGCACATAATGAACAATTGTCCAGCATATTAACAAACATGCTCCCCACGAGAATTCTAAGAGTATTTTTTTATTAGCCTTCAACGAGAGTTTTCAGTTCATAAAGTATGAATTTACATTTTAACCATAGCACAATGATTTGGAACATTACGTTTATAATTCACTGGGGCTGTTGTAAAAAAAAGAAATATTCGGATGTCATTCTATACTATGTACTTATTTATGGATGAATCAACCAAGAGAAAGGCCCAGGCCACATTTAGATACATGTACAACCAATTTTTGTCGGCCGGGAATTCAATCCGGATTGCTAATGTCACAGCAGACATGTCATATACACGTACACAAAACTTGAAATTTCCATTGAGCCTCAATGACTTATGGTGGACAGTGCTTTAAGTTGGTAAATTATTCAGCTGGCATGGTGCATAGTAACGAGATTGCGTGACCAACACCAGCGCTGGACAATATGGGCCGAGGTTTTCAATCATATCGAAGTTGCTCTGCTTGAACTCGATGTTGAAACGACTCCAACTTCGACCGCCCACTCAGCCGTTTTCTGAGGTTATCGGCATCGTGGATGACTAACAGCTGAGTCCAAAGCATCATCATGGTGGACCCTGCGCCTCGCGTAGTGTGCCTACTGGGTCGACTGCCCACGTTCTGGCTCAAGGTATGTGCAACAATGACAACTATCCCCCGTATAGCCTTATAACAGACTGTTGGGGCAAGTGCTGTTAGCGAGCACCTATGAAAGGCCGCCACGGCACACGAGCGGGTGGGTGAGCTAACACCACGTGTCATCTCGTGGCGATGTTTACACACCACACCAGGTACTCGTTTGAGGCTGAGTCGACCTAGGGGAGGCCCATGACCGGTTCAAATATCCGCCACTGTTATTAATCGTGAGCGGGAATCGAACTCGGGTCACCGGGTTTCGTAGGGCAGCACGTGGAAGAACAAAATAACACAAAGGCCCTACCCGTATCGCCTGTTACAGCCTGTTGTGGCAAGTACCGTTAGCGAGCACTTATGAAGACTGTCACGGCACATGAGGTGGCCATCACCATGCCTGGCCACTTTTGACTGCCCAATGCGATTTTGTACTCAGCACACACCAGGCGCTCGGGTGGTGTGTTTAGTTTGTTGTCCTTCCCCCGCACCTCCGATTTAGCACGGTTGGCTACGTACGTGGCAATGGAAGTTCAACATACTTACATACATACTCATTTAAGGCTGCCAAGTGAGTCGATCTCGGCATTTGTTTAACGTGAGTGGCACCGCGTGCACGCTGGATAGCTGGTGCCACTGGACCGAGTGAAAGGCAGCACTTGCCACTGCTATTAACTGTGCGCACACTGCTACACCCAAGACTGAGACACACACATACATACAAAGAGCATTGACATTTAACCAAGTATTATAACACACGTGGACACACGTCACGCATATATACACACATAGCAAATGTGAGATTTGTATAAGTCAAAAACATCCATGGGACAATTGAGCCACAGGTTACCAATAGCAAACGCCCAGATGACATCGTATATGTTTTAAAAAACGTGGATGGAATGTTTGATTTTTTCCCCCTCAAATCATTGCCTCACCGGAGATTTACAGAGAATTCTGGATAATCTGCTTCGAGCCTGATGCATGTTTTTTTCCCTCATTCCTTGCAATCATTCAATTCTTCGTCTCTCTTATCCAGCCTAGCAGGGAAAAAATGTTTGTACTCTCTCTGTCATCACTAATCCTCCCCTTTGTTTGGGACAGTTTCAGTCGCAATCCGCTCTTTACCAGCACTTTGATTGTTTTCATGAGCTCAAAGGCTTTCCATTTCAACATGGAGATTAGAAAGATCGCTCCGCGCTAAGTTCTCTAATACCACAGCAAACTTTCATTGTAAGGCCACGACATTCATGCGATATCAAGATGAGACAGGACGCGGAGATACATTACATTGGTTTGGATCCCCAGAACCCCAAGCTAATAAAATGTAACCCCCCCCCAAACACAAACACAACAAGAACATTGTCCCCAAACCAAACCTTGTCAAAACTGCATTAACACTAACAAATGCAAGGTTCATCTTCTTGGTTCTTTCGGTAAAGTCACGTCTTGACAGACCTGTTCTCCACCTGAAGACGGCTGCTTGCGTTGTGGCCGAAACGTCGTGATAATTATTTGATTATGTTCTATTTTTATTATTTTATTTCTACGTGACTTTACCGAAAGAACCAAGAAGATGAATCCCTGCAGTCACGAAAGCTTTAAATCAAAACATGTTGCCATCGTACAGAACAATGCAGACAGTGATAATATGAGAAAAATCTGCTACGCTAAAATGAACACGTAGGTTTCGCAGCGAATATGATTTGTAATATATATTTTTGGATAAGGCCACACGTAACACTCTGGACAAAATAATGTCACAAGACCCTCCACCTCCCACGATAACCACGCAAATGTAATTGCCACGTGTGCCAACGTACTGCTATGAATATAATTACTGTAATTTACTGTCTACTCGAACTGTGGGGTATGAATGTTTGTTTTGAATTAGCGGGTGTAATCTCTCGATAACATTCACAATACCGCTGGGGACATACGAAATCACTTTTATGTCTCCCACAAGGCACTGCACCTTAATGGACTCCATCACCTTCCAATGTTCACAAACAAAACGTAAGTTTTACTTTGCTTATTCCATACCTATGATGATGATGATTTGGATTTTTATAAACGAAGTTTTATTCACCCAATTTCATCTCCAACAACAAAGATAACAAATACAAATATCCCCCACATAGCCTTAACAGACCGTTGGGGCAAGTGATGTTTGCAAGTAGCAGCTATGAAGGCCGGTACGGCACACGAGGGGATGGGTGGCCAACACCACGCCCGGCCACCTTTGTCTTCCCAGTGGCGATGTTTACATACCCGTATAGCCTGTTACAGCCTGGTTTGTCGTGCACTGCGATACGAATCTCACGCACACACACACACACGCACATATAGACAACATAAACAAACACATTATCTCCGAATAACTTCATAGACTTCCAAGGCAAGTGGTGTTTGCGAGCAACTATTATTGCCGGCACAGCGCACAATGAGCTCTGCCGAGACATTACAAATTCAAAAGCCACTCTCTACTGATTTAAACCATGCCTGGGAATCCAACTCAGGTAGTGTCCGATCCACTTTGCCACCACTCCCTCGACACACAAACACATACACCCCATACCCCCACACACACGCGCGCGCACACAATGTATGCAAGTTAGGTTATTAGGGGCAAACAGAACTAGCGTCCATTATTAATCCTGTCAAAAATTAATGAGGCTTAGACGATCGATATTTGTGTACGTGGTCTCGCGTTGGTGTGGCTGTGCATTTAATGCCCCGGGCAGGGAATCAACAAACTTCAAGGGCACAGTCCTGCCTCTCCAGCCCCCTCCGCCTTGAAGGTCTGCAGCCCCTGTGTTGAGCCCCACGTCCAAAATAAAGGCACTTTTGTAATAAATATTGGAGCCCTTGCCACGTCCCTTGAATCAACCCTCTGCTGCAGTATTTACAAGAGCTTGTCAAGGCGAAGGGATGACAGGTCAGAGAGGGGTGGAGAGCGAGGGACTGAGAGACAGATGTGGTGAGATGTTAACTACCTCGCCTGGTATACAGGAGGTCGTGGGTTCGATCGACCCTGATGCCTGCATATTTGGAGATTGCAGGTTCTCCTCGTGGTCGCGTGGATTTTTCTCCAGGTACTCTGGTTTTTCCTTCCACATTAAAAATTAACATGCGTTTAAAACATTGGCTGCTATACATATACACGTGATAAGCCACTTCGTTGAGCTATCATTTGTGGCCAGATGGCTTCTGAAAATGAGCTGAAAAGCTCAGTGGTTGTTACCTGGTTAAATGAAAAAAATATTGTTCAGTTTAATTTTAGTTTAGGTGGATAGTTAGCTAAGATAAGAGTGACCATCCACGTGTCAGCGACCAAGGGAAATACCGAAATCAAGCAGGTGGCACACCGTGTGGGTTCGCATGAGACAGAGTAGGAGAGGTGACGTAGACAACATTGCTTGTGATAACCTCTTAACCTTGACATAGGTAGGGGGGTGGATGGATGGACAGACATCCAGGCAGGCAGGTGGTACGATAAATAGATATTTCCATACTCTACTTCAACTCAAATTCATATTGCGTATTAGTGTTTGGAATTATCACTTGGCGTTATTAAGGTTTACTCTACGACATGTGGATTAACAATTGATTCAACATTTTAAGTAAAAATGTGGAATTTAATTGTAGGCCCAGCGCTGTCCAAGGATGTCACTGCTCAACTAAGGAAAGGAGTGAATATTCCACATTTGCATGACAGGGGCCAGCCTCTTAACATATGACCACTGGTCCAGCCATTGAGGAACTGACTGTACCATGATAATGGTACAGTGAAGTGTAGGACAATTGGCAGGCCGCCCTTAGAGGGGTAAAGTCGAGGTACTCTTACTTGCTCCAAAATGTCTAGCCAGTATGCAAAAGTAGTCCTAAAATGCACTCTGGAGCAGGTACTTCTGTAAACAGTGACATGAGCAAGTACTTTTACGGGCGTGCTTCAATGTTTCACCCTACAACTGTTTAAGATGTCAACCAATGTTTCAAACCAATAGAGATGATGTTAAGCACATTTCATCGGGAAAAAAAAGGATTTCACGGAAGATGCAATCCGGCCG
Organism: Entosphenus tridentatus; assembly: GCA_014621495.2. NCBI lineage: Eukaryota > Metazoa > Chordata > Hyperoartia > Petromyzontiformes > Petromyzontidae > Entosphenus > Entosphenus tridentatus. Next base: position 3,680,435 of record CM025651.2, read on the forward strand.
CCCCCCCCCCGCCACAGCAAGGCCTTAATGTAGAGATGCGACGGACCAAGGCTGTTTAATGCCCGCAGCTCTCCGACACGACGATTATGCTTTGCTCGTGAATAAACTTGACTGTTAAAACACATTCCTGAGGAGGGAGCTGGTGGGAACGTTGGGTTGCTCGGTCAATGGCCAGGGTCAACGGCGGCGTGGTGTATTCCGCAAATATGGCCGACTGTGAGGGTGGGCACAAGCCGGCGTGAGTAGGTTAAACGTTGCGTTTTATAAGGGCACCACGGGGTGACCAGCCCCTCCCCACCCAGCCCCACCCCTCCCAACCCTCCCCCAGCCCCACCCTCCCCACCCAGCCCCTCCCCACCC
>CM025651.2:3686465-3755314 GCA_014621495.2 Entosphenus tridentatus
TCATCTGTTCACGACTTGCCCTGCCTGACACCACGTGGGGCTCCCCAACGTTCTCCTCCTTTGCTTGGCAACATGATGCTGGGTAATTCACTATGTAACACGATTTTTGCTCCTGGGTAGGAAGTGTTATTTTCTAATTGCTTATGCCTCGAAAGTACAGAAAATTGCTGTTATTCCCCACAAGCTTTGCTTTCGTGACCAGAACTTTACGTGAAGGAATGACACAAATGCACATCACGTTTTTTAATTGAAAATAGGTACATTGCTAAATATCACTGTCCTGGTAACAAAGGAAATTTTGTGTGGAATAATATCCATTTTCTGTACTTTTGAGGCATAAGCAATTAGGAAATAACACTTACTACCCAGGAACAAAAAAAACCAAAATATATTGTTACACAGTGATCCTTGTCCACGAATGCACCCAAATAGTTGTTGCAGTCAACAAGGGGGGACAGCAACTAGGGCATCCTTACAATCCCGCAGAACCCTCCCAGAGGTCCCAGCGGTTACAACGATGTCATCATACAAGGCAGCCCTGCACAGAACCGTCACCCCATGCCTGAGACATGTGCTTGGGTGATACTCCCCGCTCACCGCTTTACACGGCCTCAGGCTCTGGATAGCTCTCTACACCTCATCCTCAGACGGTACATCAGTCCGTCACTCACACGGCATTGGTGGCTACATCCTCAAACCTCTGAGGCCTCACAACCATCACAGGGTCAGGCCCCGCTTGTGTATCTGGGAGTCAGAGTCATTCGATGTTTTGTTTGGGGTGTAACAGGCGTGTCCTTTGGATGAACAGTTAGAGAAACACTTCATGCAAGCACAGTACACGTGGATATACATCTGGAACGGATTTAATGTGAGGCTGATCGATGCCCATGTTACGTAAGAAGATGGCATGGTATTTGCTGTTCACGCTGAGAAGGACTTGGAGATCGCTGCTTTACATCAGTAACATCATCATCATCATACACATCACTGTCAATATTATTTTATTCCTCATCACCACACGGACCAGCTTTACCACTCGCTTCATTATAATAACCTCTTATTGTTTTTATTCGCTCTTCCTGCAATTTCTGCTAAAAATAGAGCAACAAAGAAAACTGCGTGACATTCTTTTTTTTTCAGCCAATTTGTATTTTTTTTTTGCAAATGGGAGGTGAGAAGCACGCACGCGATAATTAGGATGGAATGCGCTACCCCTCCCTCTCAACGCTCCCAGCACAAGCAACGCCCTCCCAAGCGACTCCACGTTTCTGCAGTAGGGTGGACAACTTTGTGCCATCAATGGCTCGACCACGCCCTCCCAAGTGAGTCCACGTTTCTGCAGTAGGGTGGACACTTTTGTGCCATCAATGGCTCCACCACGCCCTCCCAAACGAGTCCACGTTTCTGCAGTGAGGTGGACACTTTTGTGCCATCATTGGTCTCGCTACGCCCTCCCAAGCGAGTCCACGTTTCTGCAGTAGGGTGGACACTTTTGTGCCATCACTGGCTCCACCACGCCCTCCCAAGCGAGTCCACGTTTCTGCAGTAGGGTGGACACTTTTGTGCCATCATTGGCCTCGCCACGCCTTCCCAAGCGAGTCCACGTTTCTGCAGTAGGGTGGACACTTTTGTGCCATCATTGGCTCCGCCATAAGCCAACTCTAACCGTGCACTACTGTGACCATTCTGCATGCAGGGAATGAATAGTGGAACGGTTTTCGTGCGAAATCGGCCGTTGCAAGAATGTCGGCATTGGGATGATTTTATAGCAGAAAGTGGCCGAATAATGACAAAAAAAAATCCGGCACGTAATTTTCACGGAGTGTGGAGTGGTCACGCATGGAAGTTAAAGGAAGGGGAACAGAGATTTCTAGACTTGAAGCTTTCGTGACTGCAAGGATCCATATTCTTAGGTTTTTTCGGTAAAGTCACGTAGGTAAAAAAATCTAATTAATAAAAGTAAAATAAAAAATAATAATAATAATAATAATACATATTTTTTATTGTATTTTACTTTTATTAATTTGAATTTTTTACCTACGTGACTTTACCGAAAAAACCTAAGAATATGGGAACAGAGAACACACGCAATTTAACAACAGAGCGCTTGCCTTCCATTAGGAATGAGAGAGAGACATGGAGGTGCATGACAGCTGCTGACACAAAATGACAGGGTAATGTCTGAGTCTGACGTTTCAATTTACGTTCCTGGGGCACAGTGAACATTTCTGTAAAGTGCTATGTTCTCGAGTTAAAGCACTGTGATGGCCCATGCCTCACCGTGTTTACAGTCAGGCCAATCATTTACTCTTGAAGCAAAGCCAAACAACCTAAACTTCGGTACGTTCTGAACAACGGGCACGTGTGTGTGTGTATATTTACGCTGTATGTAGTCATCGTTATTTCTGGCGCTACGATGCGAACGCCGTGTCATTCGGCACTCTCTCCGATATTCAGATCCATGTGCCGGGAGCTTCTTAAAAAAAAACTGCCGCAAGTTTATCCGGCTTCAGCAACAAATTGTATATTTTTTAATCCTTGAAAGTGCCAGTTCTGCACGGAAACTTTGGTTTCCGACCACACGCAATAGACGCTCCTGAATTGTTTTAGTCCAGACGGCCCATTTGCCTGATGGACTTAACTGTTGAGGTTTTTTTTTGTATGAGGTGGTGCAACTTCCGCTTTTGCATATCTATTATTGCATTACCCACAATGCCCTTGGGAAAAAAAGTATGTTTGTTAGGAGTAAGTCGAAGAGATAGGTTACTTAATGAAGAAATAAGGAAAATACAAGGGTCATTGCTTATGCTGTTGTTAAAGCAAAATAAGTCAAGTGAAAATGGGCAGGACACGGCATGAAAACAAGTGATTAGCACCTCCGATTAGCACGGTTGGCTATGTACGGTGTGAAAGAAATTCAACGTATTTACATATAAGTAGCGAGAAAGAATATTCACGATTGTGTCAAGACCGACAGAAGGGAAGAGAAGCCGATGGAGACTGCAGGAGAGAGAGCAGCAGTGAAACAACATGGAAGAAGTCAGACGTCTCTACTGGGCCGGAGCAACTCTGGGGAAAGGGATACATGGGGAACAATGTGGCAGGCCTGTTCCCAGTGGTGGGAAGATACCAGCTGTCTGCAACAGCCCACAACAATCCACCTCGTCACGATATTTTCTATTTTGTACGATTTTTTGCGAAGCAGGTGAGACGATCTTGTTGGTTCTTTCGGTAAAGTCACGTAGAAGGGAAGTAATAAAATAATAAAAATAAAACATAATAAAATATGCTTTATTTTTCTTATTTTATTACTTATTATTTTATTACTTCCCTTCTACGAGACTTTACCGAAAGAACCAAGAAGATGAATCCCTGCAGTCACGAAAGCTTTAAAAAGGTGAGACGATATTCACGAAGTGCTTTTGTCTCTACCATGAGGAGGATCTTTTGCGGTTCTCGATGCCTGTCAGAATGCCAAAGCCAGCCAAAACCATTCAACGGGGGTTATCTGCTTAAATACGGGCTGCTGGAAAACATTGGCTCGGAAAGAAATATTTGGGAATGTGGGGATTTAAAAACTAAATTGTGACAAGGATTATTGCGTGTTAAATTGTTTATGTTATTGCTCAACAAGGAATTGGTGATTTAAATATCCCAAGTAAAAAACTTCACGAGAGAGAGTGTTGAGACAATGAGATTTTTCCTGGTTAGAAATAACGAATGTTTACAAAATTAGTTTTGTAGGAAATTCACTGCATTGTGCACGGGCCAAAAGACAAGCATATAGTCTAGAAAGTTGCAGGTTTTTGGTCTCCGGTATGATTTTCCATAGGTTGTCTCCTCTTAATCCAATATACTTTACTCCAGATTGAGACCAAATGTGATAGAGTATGTTAGCTTTGAGGTAGTGAACTATGTTCAGTGTTGCCCTTTGCCCAAACCCGTAGATCTATTTCAATAATCGGCAAGCGAATGACAAACGTAAGGTCTCCTTTTGCTTGAATCTACTTCAGCACGTGCATCATTCTTTGTTCATATAGCCGCAGCAGCCTGACCTTGCGGCGAGATGTTAACTACCTCACTGGGTATACAGGAGGTCGTGGGATCAATCCTGATGCCTGCTATATATTTGGAGATTGCACGTTCTCCCAGTGGTCTCGTGGATTTTTATCCGGGTCCTCCGGTTTTTCCCTTCACATTTAAAATCGACGTGCATTTAGAGTATTTGGCTACTATACATTTCCCCACGATAAGCCACTTCATTAAGCTGTCATTTGTGGCCGGGTCAGGAAATGACCGCGCCAAAGTGATCGCAAATTCACCTTCGTGAAAAGACCGCAAAAACTCGACTCGTGTTCCGTAAGCTGTTTTGCCAAAGGGCTGACGGCCCAGTGTCATCGGCTCAGAGTATTGAACGCTAAAGATAATTGGAGATACCTCTGGGATAACAACAGCAAGGTCCAGAATACGCGTCCGATGCCATAGTCCACCGCTGAACCACGTGGTGCCAACGTTCGCTGAAAACAACGGGGCGCGCGCGACTCAAACGAACTCCGCACGGCCCCGTGACGACAGATCCGGGGGCAGCACGTTCACAAGGGGAAAGCCAAAGGCAGCTCGGAATCGCACTGCGGGGAGAGACCCCGACGAAAACGTGGAGCGCGTTGTGAATCACTGCCAACATCGTGGACTCAGCAGCAGCAGTAACAAATCACTGATGCTCACCTGAAGCCATCGCGTGGCTTTCAAACTTGAATGTGGAGCTTTATGTTGCCATTCAGTCAGCCATTCGCAGGGAGTGTCCGACCCACACATCGTTTTTTGAGTTTTTTTACAAAACGATTGTTTCAAGCAGACCTATATCACAAAAGGATACGTGAATAAAATGTTTCTGAACAAGTCAGTTATCATTTCATTACTGTATTTTGTATCGAATCTAGGAGTGAACAGCAGATATAACCACGTGGTATGTTTATGTGCATGAAAGCTTTTGAATGTTACAAGAAATTAATAGCAAAAAAATAAGAATCGAAAATTGGCATATTTTACATCGCAAAACAACTGAAGTATTTCAGTCTTTAAACAACAACAAAACCCCCAACGAGTTAAGCACGTTTTTCAAAGCTATTTAGCCAGTCTGTAGATTTTGATCTTTTCCTTTTAATGAAAGCGTAGCACTTTGGGTGCAAATAGCGAAAGTCAGATTGTGGGTCCGAGATAAAACATTAACCCTTTTTAAGTTGCAAAACAGAGAAGATTGAGTTTAAAACTTAACCCTGACCAAGCCAGGCACCGTATCACGTGGACGTAGCCAGACCAGTCGCACAATGTGAGAATCTAAAAATAAAATGAAAACACCATCAGTAAATCAGGTTACGATGTTTTCTGTGTGTGGGTGAATGTTAGGAAATCCACAGAATCCCTCCCTCTGTGTTCGATATGGTAAAAACAGAAGATTTCCCCTGTGACTTGGAGCCTTAGAAAACACTGCCCCTTTCCAAACGATTCCAATTTGCCCCACACTCGCGGGTCTTTGTGCATGTGTGCGTATCTGTGCAATTGCTTTTTCACAATAGTCAAATGTTGCGCCCGTGACAAGTTAAGCTGTGAACTCTAGACAATAATGTCGTTTTAACAATAGCGGTCTTTTTTTCTAGCCCATTATCACCACACGTAATTATAACTAAAAATGACAATCCTTAACCTAAATGTTAAGCGTGCTATTTGCCCATGAGTACTGGATAATTGTTCTGGGGATGTCGCCGTAGTGTGATGGTTATCACGCGGGACTTGGCAATCCAGAGGTCACGGGTTCGATCTCAAATAGCACGGCAGTTGAAATAATAATGGGAGTTTCTTAAATCCCTCCGCCTCAGTCCACTCAGCAATATACAAGGGTAGAGCACAGATAGTCAATCGGTAGACCGCATGTTATGGGTCAAAATGTGGGTACTCTCAACTCCTCCAAGAGGTTTGGCCAGCATGGAAGAGTAGGCCAAATACCCCTCTCGAAGAACTCCTTCGAGTTATGCGCAGTGAAGGACCTTCCGCCAGCAGTGACGTAAGCGAGGAATTTCATGACTTCACCTTTACCTTGAACAGTTAATAATAATAATAACAACAATAAAAATGCCAAGCCTGAAACCGATATATGGCTATGTTATATCACCATACATACAGCATGATTAACGGGGCCCTGTGTGAATTCACTCATGGATGAAGGCCTCCCTCTTACCCCTTAGATGTGGGGGGTTGTTTGAGCATACTTCTCTATGCTCGTACGTACGGGTGCGGACAATGGGGATGCACATTCATCACTCGGCTGCTGGTGTTAGCTGCAGCCGAGACTATGCCTCTCATGTCGCCAGGTTCGTAGCGCACTGCGCTAACCATGACGCCTTAGCTACCCACCCACCCCCACACCGCCCGCTGTATATATAATGAATATTCAATTGAAAAAGAACACTGCCATTCGTGAGATGATTACGTTTGGCAAGGTTATAGCCGACGGGGCTATATATCCGACGGGGGATGAAGGTTGTATAACAGCAACCACTCGGCACTCATCCCACCTATATTGTCATTGTTCTAACCGCCGTAATCTCACACTTTTCCGCTGCGTAGGAAATTAAAGCACCCCCAGTGCATTACACGCATTTTTTTTTCTTTTTCCAAGCGTGCACGCTGAATTATTGTACCTCCTCGATGTTGTCAGCCACGATCTCTCCGCTGCTGGATGAAGGCCTCCCAAAGCCGTGGCCACATGGCACGGTCCGGCTAGTCCGCACGTGTGGATGCCACCACTCCGTGAGAACATGTAAACGTTGTGGAAAATATTGTTGCGTAAACTAATTATTTTGTCAAGGCGCTCTTCCCCCTCCAACCCAGCTTAAATATACTCTCCAAGCCTGGTGGTGTTTCAATCAGACGCTGTCTTTCCGACAGACCTGTTCTTCACCTGAGGACGGCTGCTTGCGTTGTGGCCGAAACGTCGTGAGAATTATTTTATTATGTTTATTTTATTTTATTATTTCCCTTCTACGTGACTTTACCGAAAGAACCAAGAAGATGAGTTCGGTTTAGTTGCAGACAAGTAAAAAAGCAATCTATTAAGGGAGCCGTTGCATTCCGAGGGGATGTGACTGCAGAAAAAAAATGTTGCGCACAGAACATCAAGCAAACAACAACAACCGCCATTCGCCACTAAGTGGCGGTGACGTCACCACGACGCTTGTGCCAGGCCATGTGCACCTTGAGGCCACGTGAAGTGTCGAACGCCCGCTGGCAGGAGGTCACGGGGCAAACCCAGGTGCACGGGTCGACTGACTGAGATGACCGAGATGACTGGCTGATGCACCACCTGTGCCCCCTACTGTGCCAAATTGCTGTGCTTTAACCACCCGGCGCTCCGCTCGTTGTTGTGAGCGTCGCTCTTCCGCCCTCCGTTGTTGCTAGTGGGCGACTGCCTCCAACTGCCCAGTAGCGTCCTTCACGAGCCTCCTCCACAGAGGCCGATCTTGACACCGCTGGTACCAGTCATCGGAAAGTCCACTCAGCTCCACGTCCTCCTGTACCACATCACTCCATCTCTTCTCTAGCCCGAGATGGAGTGATATGGTACAGGAGGACAAGCAAACGCTCACACACACACACATTGACGCACATGTTAGGTACATATGGTGACACCGATCCAAATGCTGGAAATGATTTTCTTCTAATTTTTGTTCCCAATGCCGTTCCCCAATATTCCCCGAAACTCTACAGATTTGGCCATTGGTGTTCGCGAGCAATGTGGCAAGATTCATAGCGATTGCTTTAGGGTGTCGGTACATTTGAAGTGAAGTTTACTTAAACATAGGGACGGACGGCAGGACACTAATGTTTTACAGACACAGCAATAAGTAGCTTAGCATCTCCCTTCAAATAAATAATCCCATTGGATGACTTCAAACGCAAGATCAAGAGGTCATGATGACCATTGTGATTGATGCTACCACTCCTCGCAATAACTCCCCAACTGCCATAGATTAACTCCTGTGTTTTGAAGCAAGGGCGTTATGTTTATTAGCCAGATGTATTGATCGTCAATATTTATGGGAAACATAATAATTGATATTTATTTTCACGCAGCAGGAAACCAAACAAACTCCCAAGAATACGAAGGATTATCTCGTATAAATCTACACAGGCTGATCAGAAATATACTTGATGTACTGCCATCTACTGGCTATTATATAGCCCAGAGGGTATGGTGTCACTATCTCTGGGATTGCCACAATGCGGTGATAATGATATTTGTCATTCAATATTCGTTTTAAGGTAACATCGTCCGTGATATTGCGATGATTGTTTCTCATTTTATTTCTTGAAGATGTTTCACTTCGTGACGAAATATTTACAATAGAACAGAGATGATAATTAAAGTTCCCAACAAATGTCTGTTGTCCATTTGAATGAGTGCTTTTCAAATGGAGGCCTTGAATGCAAGTACTGTATGGGTTCTAAAGTTGCATCGGTTGAAACGTTTATGGCAGACATACGCCGAGGCAAATTGAACTTTCAAGTAATCCTTTCTGTAAGTACAGCAAGCACACCGACAACAGACAACGATCAACACAATTAGAACGTTGTTGGAAACGGACATCACAATAAACACCACATGGTGAACATTTGCATCGTGTCGCGTAGAATGGTATCGTGGTAACCCTTATGATCGCTTTGCGATAACACCAACCCTGCCTCTACATGCTTGGGTTGCAGACATTGATCCTACAAGGAGTCTGCCACCACCACACCTTGAGGTTGATGACGGTCACTTGCTCACCGGCGGTCAGTCGTCTTCTGTTCACTCTTCTATCGCTACTACCATTGTGTCGTTAACCCGCCGCCACCACCCGACACAGCCAACCGGTAATGTTTGTCACGTAAACTAAACGGGCCAATCAGTTACTACTTCAGCCCACCGATGTGTTGGAGAGTAAATCCACAACATTTACTATTTGAGTACTGCGACGTGTCGCTGGTAATTACATGAACCAGCGTCATTGGCCGATTTCGCCAGAATTATATTGGTCGCGAAAGCCTACGTGTTGAACCAGCACGGTTCCTGTTCGCGTGGACTTCGCTCATTGAGTTCCTCCACCCGTGTTGAGGACTCGGTCGTCTTATCCGCACCGTGTGCAACCACCATCGCACCGCAGGGCACAGCCACTCCTCCTCTCTGCTGCTTCTCTCACCAACTGTTACCACTTTGGAATTCCCTCCCCGTCGTCCGTTTCGCCGAGTTCTCACAACACATTTGCTCAATTCAAGAAACCTATTTGCTCTTCGTCTATGACGACTTTACACGTGCTGTTCGTTGCCGGCCGCTTGGCATTATGGGCCTTGGAGGGGGGGGGGGGCGTGATAATACAAACCATCTACGTGCATATTCTTTGGTTCTTTCGGTAAAGTCACGGAGATAGAAAATAATAAAACGGCAATTTCACAAACAGAAATTCCTACGCACGATGCTTTTTGTTTTTTTACTGAAGACGCCTCACTGTGCAGGTTTGCGAAGCGTATCGTCATTTAGTTGCCACTACAATGCAGTGCCTCCCATAAAGTTGCTCGCTGCAAATTGTAGCGAACGCGGAAACTATCCCGCTCAATCGAGGCAACGTTTCTGGGAGGAGAGCCAAAGTGAAGGCACATAATCTTGCCTGTGGTCGAGTGCGACATGTTAATTAGGGCTTTGCGGTCTCTTGAGGTTAACCGGGGATAAATGTGGTTCAATCTGTAAAAACCCCTGGAAGTCAGATTATTGTCCCGAGGATGGAATTAATATGGGATTACAAGAAGGCCCTTCTGCTCTCTCGTTTCCAAAGCACCCAGCTGAGAAGAGACAAGATGCCCCGCTACTGTGATGGATATTTGAAGTCTTAATCCACGCTCAGTGATTATCGTGCCAACGGAGATTGCATGGCTGTTTGAGCCCAGACGAAGTTGAGAACACAGGCCACGCTAAGCCAGCGGGTGGCATTACAGCATCACGGATAGCACGCCTTTTGACTTTTGTTTGCAGGGGTTGGTTGGAGAGTGCTCAGTAGAGAATGCATTTTCATCAAACGAAAATTTTAAGAGATTTACTGCTGAAATTTGGCAACAAGTTGGTGCTCATCTCGTGCTTACAGACCTGCGCCAGAGGCAGGAGTCCCATCTTCCAATTCCGAATGCGGGGTCGCGTCCATGCACAGGACAATGATTGCTGATTGCCCCACAAAATAGTACTTATTTTATCGGCCTTGTACGTACTGATGGGCTAGACCCCCCCCCCCCCAAACCGGGATTTGAACTGCGAGTAGCCGCTCAGTCACCTGATCTTACTGATGGAGACAATTATTGCATTCATTTCCGATGCTTTATCAAGGCCGTGAACGGGTTTTTTTTTTATGCAGACACCAGCTCTGGTTTGGTGCAGGTGACAGATACCACTTTAATAAACTATTGCGCGGAGGACAATTTCTTCACTTTGTTAACGTTTTCACTCGAAACGCAAAACAAGCAGCACTTTCGCAGACTGTGCAGTGCCAAACAACAATAATAATTTCAATTTATGAAGCGCCCTTAAACAATAATTCTCAGGGTGCAAATCAAAGAGCAAAGCAATTGCGGAGGGAAACACCACAATGTAGGTCATGTTTGCTTCGACTATGATAATGACAATAATAAAACAATAATTGTTATTCGAACACTGTGAGATTCCAGAGTAAATTTTCGCGCAATATTTCTCCTGCATCTTTTCTTCGCTGCCAAAAGATTGCCCGATGTGTATCGCAATGTCGCGATTATCATGCCAACTTCACTTCGCTGATAGTATTCATGATTAAACTACAAACCCAGCCGTTTAACACATTCCTGCGGAGGGAGCTGGTAGAAACGTTGGGTTTCTCGGTCAATGGCCAGGGTCAACGGCGGCGTGGTGTATTCCGCAAATATGCTCGACTGTGAGGGCGGGCACAAGCCGGCGTGAGTAGGTTAAACGTTGAGTTTTATGAGGGCACCACGGGTGACCAGCCCCTACTCACTCAGCCACACCCCTCCCAACCCCCACCCAGCCCCACCCTCCCCTCCCAGCCCCTCCCCACCCTCCCCAACCAGCCCCTCCTCACCCTCCCCTCTCCTCCCATTTTTGGATGCACGACGGACGGACACAATAATCCCCTGTGGGCTGGTTGAACCAGGTGGTTCCTACCAGTAAAAGGCCTCCTCTCTCTCGTCTCACCTGCCTCTTTACTCCCCAGTTAAATCTCCATCGTTTTTCTCCTTTACAAGCATGACCCTTTCAGACATATCAAATAAGGGCGCCTTTATAATCGAATTATCACTTCTTTATATTTAATGGCACAGTTATTATGCTAGCATTATTACATGTTTTTGTTACCCAGGACAGCCTCACAGAGTCTCAATACTCTTGATCAAGAAAGGTCCTGCCAAGCTTTTGCAGGAGGGGGCAATGGTTGCTATGCTTATACCAAGAGAGTAATTTTGTGAGTGGGAGATGAGATTAATTAGGAGAGAATCCATGGATTCCAAGAGTGACTAGAAGGCGATTGAAAAGGAACATTATGGATGTTGATAGATTACATTTATCTTGATAATCACTGCGACAAGGGATGGGCAGACAGATCACACGTAGTTAAAAATGTAGAATTGTTGTATCACACTGTGGTTGGAGTGCTTGACTCACATTTCAAAGATTTCAAGTCTAAATCCAATCAGAGATTGAATTGGGTAGTTAACTAATCTGTCTGCGATTGATAAAATGAGTCCCATTTTGTGGGAAATCAACAGGAGAGGACTTCCACCGTAGAGGTGAAGCAATAAAATCAGCTGGCGTGCAGGTGGCGAGGTTGTACATCCCTCGACTGGTATGCAGGCAGGTCGTGGGTTCAATCCCGACCCTGACGCCTGCTGTATATTTGGAGGTTGCACGCTCTCTCCCCGTGGTCGTGTGGATTTTTCTCCGGGTCCTCCTGTTTTTCCCTCCACATTTAGAATTAACATGCGTTTAGATTATTTGGCTGCTATACATTTCCATATGATACGCTGCTTTCGTTGAGCTATCATTTGTGGGCAGCTCGCTTTAAAAAAAAAACTACTAAGCTCAGTGGGCCTCACCTGGAAAACATAACAAGAGTTCATAGTTTTTCTATCGATGGATGGTATGTATGTTGAACATCTTTCACACCATACGTAGCCAACGGTGCATCCAAGATGGTGATGAGCAGGGGAGGCCTTCATCCAGCAGTAGAGAGAGCATGGCTTTCGCAACCAATTTTAGCCGTAACAATGTGTTTTTTTTAAGATCATTGCTGTTGATGATGGTCAGGGTCGCCAATGTAGTTAAGTTCTACACTTTTTTTTTAGTTTGTTGACCTTTAATTAACCGTGTCATATTCATGTATCATGCCTAAATCATGCCGTATACTCCTAACTGAAAGCACACAAAGTCAACGCAGATTCGTCTCTCGCTCTCGCATGCAAAAGAAATACATTTTTTTTATCGTGCATTGGAGACCGCACCACCTTATAAAAGAGAAGGTATTGTAAAAAAAACCCTTAAAATCGCAATGAGAAAGGAAAATAAATCACGTGAAATATTTTGTAATGTTTATGCATGCATGCAAATTTCTAATGAAAAAATTGTTAATGTGATCACCGAAGCACTGGATCGTGTCTTCACAGTAATTCTTTGTGCCGTTTGTTTTATTCATGGCGTTGAATCCCATGAAAGAGCAAGCAGCTGCCACGTTTTTCCCTTGTTTGCCTCCAGCACCTGTTCCTGTTCAACACAAACTCACGCCATTAGCGCATTAATGAATATTGATATGCGTCTAAACCCTGATACAGGGCCCAGTGCGGATGACTGGGCAGATTTTTTGACATTTATTAATGCGCAATAAATCTGGCATTGCCCACTAAAAATTATGTATCGCATTAAATCCTTCACAACGTGCCCCACCGAGATGTTGTGTGCCCTTTGTAAAGAAGAAGGGCAACAACAACAACGATGATTACGATTTGGAATAACAATAGCAAATTGAATTGCTGGCACATTATTTTTAACGTGACTCCAAACCATATGAACTTTGAAAAAAAATACTGATGATATAATTTAACATCGATAATAGGTTTTTTACCCTTTAATCTGGCAACAAAACTGACACCTGTTTTGCAAGGAGTCATGTTTGCATTGACCACAATACCTGCAGTCGGAATGCAAACAAAAAACATAACTCTGATAATGTATGCACTGTCCTTGAAATTGATTGGTCCACACCCGAGACAGCTTTCTTTAAAGCCTAGTCTCACATGGTGTTGGACCAGATGACGCCAAAAGGCGCACGATTTTTAACATCGTTCATTTGAACTATTACCATGTAAATTAGAGTATAGTCATCATCATCAATTATCCATGATCAATCCACTGCTAGATATCGGCCTTCCCAAAGCCACATCACCTCACGGTGGGACTCTTGTGTCTGTTTAACTCGGATGGAATGCCGACGGATTGAAAAATCAAGTTACTCTGGAAGGGAAAAAATTGGTTTGCAAAACTTTTGGCAACGTTGGAGAGTATGAGCATCGCACCAAGGGCATAAAGTACACCATGCTACGATTTGTACTCGGAAATAATCAAGTTTGTCACTTCAAAAATAATGATATCGCATACGTCAATTGAATGGAGCCCCGTGTGCTTTTATCAAGGATGTTATGAAAACTATAAAGAAAGTAGAGGAATGTGTGTTTGTTTAATTTTACCAGGCAAGGTCCACTGAACTGTGTAGCTCTTTTTGTGGTGAGGTCACGTCTGAAATGTGGTGAGGTCACGTCTGAAAAATAACCCTTACCTGGTAGAATAAAAATTGTTTAGTTTCAAGTTATTGAATGATTTATATTACTGATTTGTTTACCTTTACTATAATTTGCACTCCGCTCGTTTTTTTGTATTGTTTGTTGTTGTAACTTCCTCACCCGCCCCTACTGGAGATCTGTGAAAAAGATCTTCATAGCTCATCGGATTTATCCAGTGTAAATAAAGATTCTGGTTCTGATCCGTGCTATGAAGTCCACGAGCTACAGTCTCAAGGAATATATCCCGATAATTTCCATCGAGGAAATCAATTGTCGATCATTTTGAATTTTATAAAATTGCGTCGCTGGTTCGAAATGATGAGACGAGCCGCTCCGAGATTGTTGGCGATTACATTTATTTGGAATATATATGTCTAAGCCACACTGAGCAGGCCTCCATGATCCATGTGGCTAATGTGGAAACAAAGTTACTTACTCAAGAGCCGGCAGCAGCCGAACGTCCTGGCCAGAATCAATATTGACCGTCCGTGTACATACAGTAGTAACACGTGCAATAGCAAATATGGGGTATCATCATAAACAAACCCGACTCTATTGCTACTAACAGTAAACATTTGGAGGGTATCCATTTATATTGTGCCACTGCACATACATTTATCGTTTTCTGCCCAAACTTGTGTTTAGGAGAGAAGATTTGCAAGTACCATTCCAGAAATAGAGTTCTCACTGTAAATTATTATTCTTGCTTCTTTCGGTAAAGTCACGTAGAAAGAAAAAATTAATACAATTTTCACGACGTTTCGATTGCAACTCAATCAACCGTCATCAGGTTCAAGCTCGGAGAGAGACATACAGAGAGAGAGAGAGACAAACACAGACACGGAGAGAGACACATACAGTGTTTCTCTCTCTCTCTCTGTGTTATTCTCTCTGCGACTTTACCGAAAGAACCAAAGAGTAATTCCTGCCGTCACAAAAGCTTCAAATCAAGACTGTAAATTCAATTTTACCAATGCTGTTCCTACAGGTAATTAAACGTTATTTTAGGTTTGTCCTATCTTTAAGTGCACACTGCTTTTAGACGCTCTTCTCTCATCGAGGATCAGGGACCAATTATTTCTGCACAAACTTTTTGGCAGGTAAATGGATTACTTTAAGATGTAACAAAAACAGACGATTTACATCTGCACCTACGTACCACGTAGGTAAACAATAAACGTGCTAATGGCAAAATTAACAAGCGTTTTACATTATCCGTATTTTCGTTTAATCTGGGCCACCCCTTGTCCACATTTGCCCGGATGATTGAGAGTTGCCTATTTACCAGGGCATGAGTCTCGATGGTCATTTTTTCAGAGGGTCTCTCGCTTGGGTTTGTTGAGCACTTTCGCCTTGAGCATTTAGACACGCTGAACAAACCCCAGAGTGCAGAGAAAAAGGGATGCCACCTAATTTACGATGACGACGACGTTGCTAATTGCACTTATTTTCCACACTGCGCAACCGTGCCGCGGGGGCGATGCTGAACCAACCCAGCATACGTCGAAGCCAGGCAGTGCCGGATGATCCTCGTAGCGAAAGAATCTACAAATGCTACGGGCCCCGCACTTTCAAGGGGCCCGCGCTAGTTTCAAGTTTATATAGTAGATATAGCCCTGTGAGCCATTCGGCTCTTGAATCGGGTGCTACCGCAACAAAAAAAAACATGAACAAAAAACATCTTAAAGTGACTATGTGACTATGTGCAAACTGAAAATCCTAAATGCTTTCAAGCTATAAATTCCGGTTCTCTGATTCTGCACTTGCTCTATTACTATTGCACTATACTGCCTTCAACTTTTATGAACGACCGGGTGTTTAAGGTCAGCGATTTGTCGCATTATCTGTCTGTATCGCAAATGAAAAAAAATACTTTACTATGCAAGTTAAAGCATTTGTGTTTTAATATTTGTGTTTTTTTTTAATTCAGGGCCCCTTTATAACACATGCTACAGGCACCGCACTAGCTCAACCCGGCACTGGAGGCCAGGCTGGTTATTTTTTTCTACCGCAGAAGCCGAGGCGTGCCGCTGACGTCACAAGCACAAAAACAGTGAATCGAGACACGTGCTCGTCACGCGCTGATGAAGGCGTCCTCGCGGTGCAGCCGCGTCACGAGCTACGAAGGCGTTGGTTGGTCCAGCCCCTGCCACGCTTGCTGACGTGCCAGATTCAGCGCTGAGCACCACCATGCCTGGCAAGTCCACTGGTTACGTTCAGTGCGCGCTGGGAACACTCCGATGTGCTTTTTGGCAGGCCACGATAACATAAGGCTCATAAGGATATTACTACACGTTGGTTCCTTGTAAGGTTCGTGATTAATCATGTTGCACATGCTGTATTAGCAAGACAAATCGTGCTATATTTAAACACCTAAACGAAATGTTTTCATGACTGCGTACTCTAACACAGTTAAGTGATAAGTGATACTTAACTGCGACATTTAATTTAATATCTTCACGCTGAATCTTAATGTGTGATATACCCCTTCTGAAATAATACGAGGATATTCTTGTGTTGCATCATTAGAAACCAAATTATGCTATGTTGAAGTATATATGTTGAACTTCTTTCGCACCGTACGTAGCCAACCATGCTAATTGGAGGTGTGAATTAATATAAATGCAGTGCCAAGTTTATGGAAATGTCAAATTCGAATTTGTAATGCTAAAAGCAGCACAGGCTGGCTTCCTAGTTTTGAGATCACAAACTAAAAACCAAGCTGCAAATGACTCAGACTCATCCTACCCTTTCATCATTACCACCATCACCGCCATCATCATTTTCATCACCACCCAATTGCTTTGAGAATTGGTCAATTACTGATACACCCACTGCATTGAAATCTATATTTGGGGCAATGCAAATTTACACGGTCCGTGGTTTATAGTTTCCCGCCATAGTTCCACAGGGTGAGCTTTTGGTTTTCCACGTGGGCGTTTGGCAAACGCATTGAAGAGGGCCACTTAGGCATGGGCAGGTGGTGGGAATTCAACACTCGCTGCCACCATGGCTTAGGACCATGGATAGAGACATGCAACCACTCAATGGACATTGGAGCTTGGAGGCTTCTTTACTTTTGGTAATACGAACAGAGCCAACCAATGAATAGATACGTCATATATCAATATCCATTATTGCTATATCAATATTTATTATTGATCAATATCGATTATTAATATATTTCGCACACTCCGATTAGCGAGGGTGGCTATGTACGTTGCGACAGACGTTCAACATGCACGCATACATTAGCAAGTGCGATGATACCGGTGTGAACATACGCAATCTGTGATGAACATGATACTAATAACCTCTATTTTATAAAGCGCCTTTCATATTGGCGTATCTCGAAGCGGTGTAGGAAAAATAAACAACACTCACACAAGTATAGATACAATCTGAGCAAAATAGACAGCTGATACAGTAATCACAAGATCAATGAGTACACTTTAAATTCCAATACAATGAAGGACAAACGATGATAAATGGGAATAATAAAGTTAATTACGGAGTAATCCAATCCGACAACAAAATAGCGATGATAGTAATTTCGCACACTTTGAGAGGGCTGAGAATACATCTTTAAAGATGACTTTTGTCCAAATCCGAATCTTAGTTGATCCTGCAGGAATCCGATTAGAGCTATGAAAGTTATTTTTTTCTCGCATGCATTCACCGAAAGGAAAAAAACAAATGCCCCCTGGAAATGATTGCCCTAAGCGGTGTGCTTTAGGTCCGTGCCTAAAGTGTCGATGGGCACGATGCCCGAAGTTTCACTTCACGCGCTGGGGACCTTCTTTGAGAACTTAATTTGTGCTCAGAGTTCTGTTCCCGAAGACGCTCCCGACATGGGGAGCGAAAACATCAGGCATTGTGCCGAACAACACGTGGCACAACCCCAACAAATAAGCATTGGAGAAATGCACCTCCGATTAGCACGGTTGGCTCTGCGAGGTGCGAAATAGGTTCAACGTACGTACATAGAGCACAACCGCGGAAATCCACGCAGTCGTGTTACTTTGCAAATTAATGTATTCCAATGAGGTGCATCAACTAAAAATGGATACGGGTCATAGAATATTCAATAGTCCGCCTGTGCTTATTGAAGTCAACGTGAGATGTTTGCTTAGCCTTGATCGGCAATACATTTCTAGTTTTCCATAATAGAGGCTTTTTGGGTTAGATCGCGTAAATATAAATGCGTCGTTAAACCTGCCACCACCAGACACAGCCTCACCAGGTGACAGCCAGTTTGAATCACCGGTGAAAAGTCGCAGTACTCGAATTGTAAATGTCGTGAGTTTAATCTCCAACACACCGGTGTGCTGTACAAGTAACTAATTGCATGTTTTGTTTACGTGACACACCTCACTAATTGGCTGTGTCAGGTGACTGGCGGGATTAATGACACATTTATATTCACGCGATCCAAGCCTTAAAAAAAAAACGTCCATTATGGATAATATTGGTCGCGAAAGCCTACAAGTTTCCAGTTTAAAGATAAGGTCACGCTCCGATTTGCGTGCAATTCATCGGTGAGCGTGCCGAGGCCAATGAAACTCGCTCCACGTGAGAAGAGAGCTTGGCACGGAGGGCAGCGTCCATTTGAACGCAGCATCTCAGAGGGGCTCTGGCTCACTGCTCTGCCGTGAACCTTTATAAGTCGAGAAAACTCATATAGATACCTCCATACTGTCGTGTTGTAGATGACAAGGTGTTTAAAAAAATCTACTCCCGACACCAAATGGGCAAAAACACTTTTGTTTGAGTACATTATGCTTAATATTGCTCCGTTCAACAGAGCTTGCTTTAATAAAAAAAAAAAAAATCTTCTTCCAGAGCTGTGGGAAGTGGAGGCTAAATTTAGACGGTCATCTCAGAGGCTGAAGACATAAACTCGAGACAGGTCATGACGTGAGCCTCCTATTTCCTTACAGCTGGAAGTTATACATCCACACACTGTATCAATTCCAGTGGGCCAGAAATGTTGAAATATAATAATAAATGTGAACATCACAATGCCACTGAAAGTACCTTAAAGCCATCCATGGAGCGTAATTGCCACAAAGTCGAAGAAACGCAATCATTTGAAGAAAGTTGACAATTTCAAACGTCTATTTCCCACGTAATTTTCGGGCAAATAGGCAATTTCCGCAAAGCAGCAATCGCCACTTTTTCAAGCGAGTTTCCATTTTCTCACATTCTACCGAATCGAGCTGCAGCGCTGCAAGTCAGGCAATCACATTCATCACGAGGCCACGGTGTCCACCCAGCGCAATCCACGAACCTCCCGCAAAGCCAGCAGCCTCTCAGCCAACGCGAGGGCTCGCATGGCTGGCTTGAAGGCTGAAATATTCATCATCATCATCATCAATCATCAATCCACTGCTGGATGGACGCATTTCCACGCTGCCACATCTCTTAACGATTCAACGAGGTGATTACACTGGTCAACAACAAAAAAAAATTCTGGCCTGGACTTTTGCAGCTGTTTTAGACTAATTTCAGGGTGCTGATTCCAAATCTTATCTCAGATTTGCTCTATCACATCTCATTATTATGCTATCGGCATACCCCATTTTCATTGATTTTACCCGAAATTAACTCTGTCACTTATGATTGCAAGTTGATGCGAGTCAGTGACTGCTTTAGTGTTAAAATACGGTGCTGTATTTTTAGGATAGTGTGTTTATAATATAATTTTATGTAGATATCCACATTTATTTAATATTTTTCTTCTGCAATTTTTATTGAAAATGCAATATTTCATATCTCAAAAACCAGATGTGATAGACAAAAACTGATGCCAGATTTGGAATCAGCACCCCAAAATTACCTTAAAAACCGTTGGAATACCTTATGCCAGAAAAAGTGTGTTGACCAGTGTAATCTGTCGACCACCTGGAAATTAGTGTATTTAATTGCACCATCGATTAGAGTCAAGATGGATGTCCTCTGAAAATGTATTCCATTCCTTGGCTGCCACACTGTTGTTATTTTTGCGTCCCTCTAACAGATAAACTCAAATCGTTTAGGAAATATGTAACCAGAGTCTCACCAATATTTCTAAATATCATGAAGATATTTAGAAATATTGTGTAGTTCACTTCGATAGGATATTATATTGATTCTGTTGTCGGAAAATCCGCAACGGATAATGGTTTATCCATTTCTTTCATGACGTTCAAAGTTATAGCATCTCGTCCAAGAGCTTTCCCCATTTTCATACTGTGAAGGGTAGAGTGTGACATCTGGATTTTCCTTAGCTTCATCTGAGAGATGGTCGATACGCACGATTTGCTATAGAGATGCCTGTAAATTTCCCCTCTGCTAATGTTAAGATTCTATCTCTATTGCGAGTTGTGGTTCCATCTTTCTCCTCGATAATGATTACACGATGTAACACGATTTTTGTCCCTGGGTAGTAAGTCTTGTTTTTTAATTGCTTATGCCAAAAAATATAGAAAATGTCGATTATTCCCCACAAACTTTGCTTTTGTGACCAGGACTTTATGTGAAGGAATGACACACATGCACACATTTTCTCATTGAAAATAGGTACATTTCTAAATATGACTGTCCCGGTCACGTAAGAAAATTTGTGGGGAATAATAGCCATTTTCTGTACTTTTGAGGCATAACGAATTAGGAAATAACACTTACTACTCAGGAACAAATTTTTTGTTTGTTACACAGTGTTATCAGAATTCTATTTCTAAAGAAACTTTCATCAAGAATCCCAGCGTGCTGTAGGACAGACACTTAGCGCGACGTTTACCCGTGAAAGTAAAAATCAAGACACCACAAAATTATAAAATCTTATCCAAAAGCCAATAAAATACTAATAAGGTAAATATCGTGATCTGTCAATAATCAACCTATGTGCTGCTTTCATGCATCCGATGCTTACTCAACAAGAAGTGTGTTTGTTTTCTGTGCTTTCTGCTCTCATTAATTTATAATTATTTTAAGGAATTCTACGAATTCATTCTTGAGATTCGCATCCAGGTTTTTTTTCGCTATTGGAACAATTCGCTCTCTGCTTTCTAACTTTTTCAACCACTTTACACGCATCACCCATGACTTTTCAAAGTTATATTTAAAGTGGTGGTTTTGGCATCCACGTCGTGAGCATAATCTTCACGAAAAACAATATTATTTGATTTCGATTTAAAGCTTTCCGACAGACCTGTTCTTCACCTGAGGACGGCTGCTTGCGTTGTGGCCGAAACGTCGTGAGAATTATTTTATTATGTTTTATTTGTATTATTTCCCTTCTATGTGACTTTACCGAAAGAACCAAGAAGATGAATATTATTTGAGTCACTATCGTCCTGCCCGTGTTAAAGAAATTTTTTCCGTACGCTTTTGTGGTATAATTCAGTGCACATGGGGGGGTGGGGGGGGGTGGGGGGTTAAGTGACAATGGTGGGGGGCTCAGTGCTCAAGGTCAATGGAAAAATCCAGCACACACGCAGCCCTCATTTCTGCTTCACACCGCACGCTATAAAAATCCGCATGTGTGTACAATTTACGGCGCCACGGGCATCGCCAAGTGAAAAGAGAGGGCATGTATTAGATTAGTTCGACAAAGCACCTCACTGGGATCAGCTGAAGATTCATTTCAGAGTCCATAGGCAAATTTTTACAGTATTTTTGGTCCTTTTTCCCTCAAATTGCTCTCTCTGCCTTATTGCACAAGGTGCAAAAAAGTGTGTAATAGATGTAGGTTGTGGTTGATGAGGAAGTTGTGCTTTATAGACACAGTGGTGTGTTAGTGCTTGCCAAAAGCGCGAAGAAAATTGATGTTGTATGTCTGCACACTACATAAAGAGTGTCATGGCTTCTCGTTAACATCTAGATTCCTGAAAAACCAAAGTCCTTGTTTTGATTGGTCATGAATGTTGCATGCATTATTTATTTTGCACATTTTAAGGATTCAACTTTTTTCATGAGCAACTTATGAATCATAATTGTTTTTTTGCTCTTTTATCTGGCAACAAAACTGACATTTTTTTACAAGGGGTCATGTTTGCATTGACCACAATACCTGCAAACAAAAAACACAACTCTGATAATGTATGCACTGTCCTTGCAATTGATTGGTCCACACCTGAGACAGCTTTTCTTAGAGCCTAGTCTCACATGGTGTTGCACCAGATGACGCCAAAAGGCGCACAACTCAAAGACAATGCACCATCAGAGTATGAGAGCTCGGGGTAAGCATTTACACAATTGGAACCTCCTTTGCAAGTAGCAAAATATGATAATAGTTTTTTTACCCTTTTATCTGGCAACAATACTGACACATTTTTTTACAAGGAGTCATGTTTGCATTGACCACAATACCTGCGGTCAGAATGCAAACATGACTGCTTGTAAAAAAGGTGTCAGTTTTGTTGCCAGATAAAGGGTAAAAAAAACAATTATCATATTTTGCTACTGGCAAAGGAGGTTCCAATGGTGAACTTATCAATCGTTATGATTTTTGTACTTTACATTATTTAAATCGCAAGTAGACACTTACATTCCAGGTGATGCATTAATAATAATTAATTTGTATTTGTCATATTTTCTGTTTGTCATGTGACACACTTATTTTTTCATTGATTCATATTTATTTCGTATGTGTGTATGTATTTACGTTGAACTTATAAAGAATTCAAGTTTCAATATATATTTAAAAGTTGCAAAGCTCCAGTGGCTTCCTAACATCGGAAGGAAGCGTGTTCCTTCCGATGCTTTCATTTCCGTCGCTGATTTGCTTTGATTTGTGTGACTTTTGAAAAAAAAAAAATTTTGACTCCTATCCTGGTCTCTTTGAGGCCTCGCCCTGGTTGAACAAATGAACTTGGGAATTTTAAATTTGCAACCCTTCCTCACCCGTCAGCTCCACCTGGTCAAACGGCGGGGCATTCGCGCACGCACAGTCCCTTTGCCAATCCACCACCGGATGGGGAACCTTCCCCGCCTGGCGTGCAAGTTTGAGGGGGTCACTTGACCATACTTCACCATGCCGCTGGTACAGGGCCTCGTTGGAGGTTTGGGGGAGCGTCGAAGCACACACAGTAGAACCCCCCTCCTCTTAACCACGGCAAGTGTTTCCGCTTAACCTCTCGTTAAGTGATTTGGTCGTCAAGCGAGTATAGGAAATGCACGTTGAAGGCTTAATTCGTTCCGATAGCATCGAAAGCAATCCCGTTTTCACCCAATAAACGTACTTGATCATATTTAAACCAGGGATATTAATACAGAAAGATATTAACATTATAAACATGAAATATTAAAATAAACACGGTTAATCAATGATATGATTAATATTTACTGTACCTATAACAGTCCATCGTTAACAGGGGAGTGGTCGGTAAGTGAACACATTGGGCTCTATAGAGGCACTACACTACTATACACTACACTACTATACACTACTAAACACTACACTACACTACTAAACACTATACTACTATACACTACACTATGCACTACACTACTAAACACTACACTACTAATCACTACACTACTATACACTACACTATGCACTACACTACTATACACTACACTACTAATCACTACACTACTATACACTACACTACTAAACACTACACTACTAATCACTACACTACTCTACACTACACTACTATACACTTCACTACTATAAGCTACACTATTATACAATAAACTATCATGCCTGTCAACCCCTTATCAGTGCCTACGTTATCACAGACCAATTCAGATCGTATTGGTCATCCCGTGCCATTATAAATCTCAACGTTCATCCTTCAAAGTCACATGGCAAGGGATAAACACAAAAAATAGACGAAAACAATGATTTTTGTTGCCCGTATTGAAACGTCTGTACACCGTATGGACCTGAAAACTCAATTTCTCTATACAAGAATACGGGTTAAACGTATAGGTCGACAGCTATGCATCATACACTACACTATACACTACACATTGGGCTCGATGGAGGTCCGTCGTTAAGCGATCAAGTCGTTAACCGGGGTGGTCGTTCAGAGGGGTTACAATGTCTAGCCCAACGGATATGTCTGCACAGACTGTAGCCCCCGCAGCAGCCAATTGGTAACATTACACAGCTCTGCACGGCTGGGTCACCTAATATATATTCACATATTCACTTTAAAATGTTTTTTTGTTCATGTTTTTGTTTTTTGTTTGTTGCGGTTGCACCCGATTCAAGAGCCGAATGGCTCACAGGGCTACACCTAATAAATGAACTTGAACTTGAATTCAACGCTCTCGCCAGGCACACACCTGCCCACCGCCCGAGATCTGGCGACCTTGGGACACATCCCAGGTGAGTTCGCGACAATATTAAATTTGGATAATATTCATCTCGAAAGCCTGATAGGTGTTAAACTCATGCAACATCTGTGATTATTACCTCGGCGTACTTTTGAACCTGTGATTCATGCTGCTTGTAAGTGGTGATGCCGAGTGCCAGGATGGTTGAAGGATGCAACAATTGCACTCCGCACGTGGTTTGGTCTAATTATATACGGGAACACCTGGCCAATGTAAGCCCTCGGCCTCAAATGAGGCTTCCTAACTCAATAACTCATTGGTACCTCCTCGATTGCATTCCATTTCACGCAGATTGCGTTTTAATGGACAATGTTGAATGTCTTCAGAAACTTCCGCCACTGTAACGGCAGTCATCGCCAGCCGCCCCACCGAATGTGTTTTGGTTAAGTGAGTTACATTAGTGTGGGTGGTGGCTCTTAATGCATTGAGCTAGAGGAAGCTTTGGGTGGATGTCTTCGTCCAGCTGTGGTTTGGTCCTCGCTGCTCCTGGCAATGAATAGATTGTCGAGTGTTCACTATAATGTTGTCACTACATATATGCACGCACGAAAAATGTATACCATCAGTATTCTTTTTGAATAAACTGGTATTTGGCATTGCAACATTCATAATTTGTATTTTTTCCAATGCTTATAACCTGGGTAAGATACACACGAGTACACTATAATGTAACCTCTCCCTACTTGCATTCGTCTTAAAACTACTTCTTGTCTCAATGGACATTGGAGAAGCGGTGAAGGTAAAGGTGCAGCCCTGCAATTGCTTGCTCACCCCGCTGCAGGTGGAGAGGCCTTCACGAGGGCGCCACGTGGCTAGGAGATGTTAACTACCTCGCCTGGTATGCAGGAGGTCGTGGGTTCGATCCGGACTATGCCGTCTGCTGTACATTTGGAGTGTGCGTGTTCTCCCCGTGGTCACGTGGATTTTTCTCTGGGTCCTTGGGGTTTTCTCTCCACATTTAGAAACATGCGTTTAAGAGTATTTGGCTGCAATACATTTCCACGTGAAAAGCGACTTTCCTGTGCTATCAATTGTGGCCAGGTCGCTTCTAAAAAGAGAGCTATATAGCGCAGTAGGCCTAACCTGTTATTTGGCCTACTCTTTCATACTGCCAAGATTCCAAGGAAGAAGTGGAAGGACCCACTCTCACTTTGCGAGCTGGCGTGAATATTGCCAGAGTTTGGGACAGAGCATGAATACATGATCAAACATGTTACAAGCAAATGTTGTGGCCAGCAGGAATATTTAATTTTATATATTTTTTAAATCTCATATTTCATATTTTTAATAACTTTAATAACTTACGTTGAATCTTGTTGGCAACACATTTTTGACATTTCCATACACGTACTTGTGGGAAAGATCTGCGCAGCAAACAATGAAGATAATCCTTTGTCAAACTGAAGCAAGTTGTCTTTGAATTCGAGTTTAGACCACATGCAACACATGGGCACTTGTTTCTAAAATGTACATTACAAGGGAAACCAATTACTCATTTGGAAGTATACATGGCATTCACCACCCCCTTACAGCAGCAGACGTGGACATTCAAACTCCTGTGACGTCGTTTGCAGGAGTTGGCCAGTGTGTGCCGGTGTCATGGTGCAAAATATTGTCAAATTTGAAAAATGTCGACCAAATTACTCAATTGAAATATTCTCACTCGCTCACCGTGGCATTTTTGTCCTGCTGGTGTCAAGAGTTGGTCGCGCGCCATCCCAGATGAGATTTCGCCAGATCGGACGATCCTGAACAAGGCTTTGCCATGAATGTTGATCTATTTAAAGGCTATTGATGGAGGCCTTCAGGGTGTCTTTGAAGCGTTTCTTCAGTCCGCCGTGTGCTGGCTTGCCACTCTTCAGCTCTCCAAAGAAGATATGCTTCGGAAGACGAGTGGCAGTCATCCTGGCCACATGGCCGGCCCATCTGAGCTGTGCTTTCGTAAGGTGCGTGGGAATGCCCAGCATGTCAGCATGGCTGAGGACTTCAGTGTCTGGGATTCTGTCCTGCCATTTGATCCTCAGGATCTTGCTCAAGCAGTTGAGGTGACGTTGATCGAGTTTCCTGGCATGGCGTTGGCATACTGTCCAGGTTTCGCAGCCATAAGTAAGAGTTGGAATATACGTGTGGAAACTTGGCAGGACCCTCCTCATGAGACTCAGGGAGGCCATCCTGGGTAAACAGGCATAATAAGATAATATAAATTATAATAAATACAACTAACTTATTCGGCACTTACCTATCTAGTGTGTCTTCAGCCCACTGCAGGGAAGGAATGCAGATTGAAAAAACCATCCAGTGATAATATAAATAATAGTGGCCAAAATGTGTAATACTGTACTATGTACATTTCCCAATGTTTTTCTCCAAAGTTTAAGAATGTGTTTGTATAACTATATATAAAGGACAACAGATCTCATGAGAGAGGGAGAGGTAAGAAAAAAAATCACGTCTAATTAAATTCGAACATGCAATTGGTTCAGGGTCCAAATGCAAAAGAGAAAGTCGTTCCGTTTCCAGATGCATTTTGCAAAGTGGGCTGTAATTAAATAATTCTCATTAGATTTATCTGCGAATGCCCCCGGCAGTCATTCCCACTTTGCGCGCCGCTGCGTTGGATGTGCCAGCTTGCTTCAGTGAGCACAGCGAGACGCCGATTATGTTTTCATGAGCCGATGTTCCTTCGGTGGTAATGTGTATACATGCTGTGCTACGGGGAGTCGAATCACAACCACGGTAGGGACAATACTTTGCAATGTCTGGCGGATCCCTGCACGCCAAACACGTCCATGGAAGAATTATTGTCCGAGAGATCTAATTAAATATCACAACGTATGCTGGTTTTAACTCATATCTATTTTCATTTCAGACAGTGCTCCACTTACAAATGCACGACACACGATTGGATTGTGAACTCGAATCCGGAGTTGTGTATTGACAGGCTATCATTTCCTCAGCGGTGAATAAAACGAGGACCATTGTGTGTACAGCCATTTTATTGGAAGTCTGTTACTCGTCATAGGAACGTGGAATTTTCACCGCAGCTGAGAACAGGGATGAATGTGCACGGAGGTATATCGACCTGACGATTTCAACTTCTGTTCCAAGTATGAGTCACCATCTTCTGCCTCCCATCTCTCCACTTTGAAGAAAGTGCTCCGCTGAAATGTTATCTTCACGTACATTTTGTCAGCTGTAAAGCGGCGTTTTTTCCATGATTAATGTGAGGTCGTAACGTACGTGCAGCCTCTCCTACCACACCACTGCCAGCTGCTGGCAGAGTCCCTGACACTTTAAGACGCCGGTTAAATTATAAAAGGTAAAGGTGCAGCACTGCATTGTATGTGTGTACGTATGTTGAACTTCTTTCGCACCGTACGTAGCCAACAGTACCAATCTGAGGTGCGGAGGAAATGACAACAAAACTAAACACGAAAATCAGTTTTAAAGAAATGCGGGGACTCCGAATGAAGTTCAACGTACATACCAACCCTCGCGTGACCGCACGACTCGCGACCATACAATGGGCTAACTGTGCTCCACCCATTCGTTCCGATGGGTGGACAGCAGCGGTGAGGGAGGATTTAAGAAACTCGCAGCATCATCGCGACTGCCACGCGAACAGATGTAACCGAACCGGCGACCTCGGTATTGTAAATCCAAGCGATGTGCTTCGTGCTAACTAGGACACCGTGGATGTATCCTTAAAAGCAATTCTGGTCATGAAAGTATATTTCCGGAGAAGAATAGCCACCATAATGTTACACCGTGGGTAAATGATATGCAAAAAAACGTACGTTTGAACTGGAGCAGAGTTTTCACAAATTGCATAGCTTTGTATGATGATCCATTTCCTATTCCGGAAAAGTGTCAGATATCACGTTTAGCTTACAAGAGGTTTACACGATTTTTTTTTATAACGCCGACAGAGAAATGAAACTGGTTATCTCTCCATGACATACTTGCAGAACTGCCACCTAATTTTCCTGTCAAACGAAAAGTCCTAAAGGAGCATTTGCAGCTTTGTAATGGAGCTTATTTTTGTCAAGTTCTTGGTTTTAGTGTCTTCTTCTGTGAACATTAATTGCTTTGCTGTGCCGTCCATGCCTTGGCTGCAGAACTCAATTTTGTATCCACCCAACGTACATAATCAGAATATATACTTGTACGGGAGGAATCCGATGAGCTATAAAACTATTTTTTTTACATTTAACTGCCCGACCCAGTACATTAATTAGCCATGAATGACAAAGTCTGAAAGTGGCTGAGGATATCATCCAACCACTGAGACAGACACTCATCGGATTTTTTTTATTTTTACAATCAACACGGTGCTTGTCCAAAAAAAAACCGAAACTTGCCCATGGACATATTTGTAATTAAAACTGTGGCCACGTTCACATATTTTTGAGACTCATGGCACATCTGCGAAATCAGCCAACAGCTAAAATCTGTCTCTCATTCGAGGCTAAGACTGCACACCTAATTTAAAAGTTACTTTCGTGAGGTAGGCAAATTCATAAATCAGCCCCAAGTTAGGTCCTCTGACACAAACAAATCTTGTGTTTTCCTGAAACCTAATCGATGAGGCGAGCAGACCTTACATTGCATCACATCTTTAAAGATGCCTTGCGGTTTATTTTTGAGACTATGATGGAGAAATGTAAGAGGTTATTCTCATAAACCACCACTCCTTAAATCAATGCACGTACATGTGCTGCTATTATTTAAGAAAAAAAAACAATCACAACTGCCTGTAAGGCTTGACTTGTGGGATTTCCAATATATATGCTTCATGTAGTGACTTCTACGTATTTTGAGAAAGTGTTGACTGTTGCTAGGCTGACACACCGTTTGTGGCATTGTATGTGATACGACCATCTGTGCATTACCATACAGCTTTAGACCCATATTAGGGTTCATAAAAAATATGGAAAATTTGATGGTCCGTGACAAATGCAAACCAAGACCTTGACCAAAATAATAATAATAATACTGGTTCTGGATAAAAAAAAACCTATGTAATGACGAATGATCGCTTAATATTATTCAAATGTTATTTCACTCTAAAAATAAATGCTAACTTTACATTTAGAAGATATTTTAGGCCACTGGAATTTTTTTCCCCAAAACGAGATTCTTTTTCAGAATTGCTCCATTTTAGTGCAGCACTGCAAGCACACTCCACGGTCTCCTTTGATCTGCCTCTCTCTTGGTATCAAAAACAGCCTCTAAGAGCTTGGCCAGAGGGCTCATAGCACGCTCTCTCTCTCTGTTGTCTCCTTCTACACTCTTATCATATCGGCCTCAAGTCATGTGCCATGTCATGGGACATGATGTCATGGGACAAAGTATGAATTCAGACGTCGCAGTGCAGTGCAACCTTTCATGTTCCAGAATGGCCCTGCAGAAGCGGAGAACACAGAGCTACCTCTGAATTCGCTTCAGGTGACCTCGGGACCACACAGCAGGTAGAAAGCACTTTCCCATCTGCTCCTGCCACGGGGAGTAATGTTCGTTGCATGACACTCAACCTTATATCCATTGTGAAATAAGTGGGGGAACCTCATTACATATGGAAAAATTCACGCATAAGCAACGTTTTAATCCGAATATTTATTGCAAGGGATACCGCCATTGTGTTAATGGTGAGCACACTTCTTAGAGCTGGACTCCAGAGGTTGTTGGCTTAATACGATCTCCCACTCGTGATAACCTAAGTTATCAAAGTCACGTATTTATTAATGTACGTATTTACTTCACATGCTCAGAGATCAGAGCACCAAGTTGTCACTGCCGATATCTTGGGTTAAAATCCAAAGCAAGCCACCCTGCAATCGAACCAGGCCCTCAAGTGCGGAAAGTTGATGGTCTCAGCCCAGTCACAACATTGATTGCAGAAAGCAATTTCGAACGATTTTGGTTCTGAACTTAATTGGGCTTGATTTCAATGTCTGAGAATTAAAAACATCAGTTTGGCTTAGCATGCACGTGGCTTGTCAAAGCATCATTCGCACCTCCGATTGGCATGAATGGCTACGCACGGTGCGCAAGAAGTTCAACGTACGTGCGCACGTGCGCAGGGCATTGTGGGAAAGTGATACCTCTTCATGTGTCGACGAAAGGTCACTTGAAGGGATATCAGTGAAAGCTCTGCGATGTTCTTTCCCGCGGGACTTTTAAAAGTTTCTCACGCAAATAGAGAGATCCAAATGGATACTGAACTTCGTCTCACATGACGTGATGTCTAATAGCATAATCGGGCTAAAATTGTTTGGGGGGAAATGGAGAAAAATTAGAGAGAGAAAGGGCATTGGGACAGAATATTCATATCCATTGAATCCTAAGCATATCATAATTATGTCGCCTCAGATGTAGACATGACCAATTCTATCCTGCAGAGCGGGGTGAAAGTGACCTTTGTGGGTTTTTTTTCTCGTACAAAGTGATGACATTAAATTGATAGACGTGGCACATAAACAGCAAGTTTTCTGGATTACGAGCAACTGCAAGGTGGGCGAGATACATTCTGTGAAAGCAATATGAGTGTTGGCAAAGTCATCTCGACCAGAACGCTTAGGCGGTGTTTCAAGACAAAAACATGGGTGAAATGTATCCGTGACCACATGCGATTCAGAGTTACTCAGTTTGATCAAAGTCACAACTCTCGTGATGTGAAGGCATGACTTTGCCTTATGCCACGCATGCCATGGGATATCTGAAGCACTTTCATTTCAATCGTTTTCTCTCGCTCGCACGCTCGCTGTCTCACACACAGCAAATCTCACACTTAGCCTTGCACACTAGAGAGTGGCAAATGCTGTTAGAGTGCATGCACAAATGCAAAGATCCCCCGTATAGCCTTAACGAACGTTCGGGGCAAGTGCTGTTAGCGAACACCAATGAAGGCATGCACGGCACACGAAGTGGTGGATGGCGAGCCCCACACCCGACCGCCTTTGTCTCTCCAGTGGTGATGTTTACACACCACACCAGGTACTCGTTTGAGGCCGAGTAGACCTAGGGGAGGCCCAGGACCAGTTTACATAATCGCCACTGGCTCGCGAACCGTTATACTACTGTTCTCCAAAGAGCACACGCACACACACACACACGTACACACACACACACGTATACACACACACGCGTACACACACACGTACACACACACGTACACACACACACGTACACACACGTACACACACGCGTACACACACACACACGCGCGCACGTACATACGTTTCCCCCATTTGGCTATGCATTTACACCCTGCTGAAGTCGTTAGCGACGATGCATGAAAGGAGGGACGACACACAAAGAGATTGTGTGGTCAGGGCCACGCATGGCACCTTTGTCACCGGTGATGATACTTACACACTGTGTTCCGTGCATATATTTTACGTGACCTCAGTCTACCTCGGTGATGCTGGGGACCGCATTAAGATACTACGAAGTACTGATATCTCTCTCTCTCTCTTTTTCTCGTGCGTCTTCGGGCTGTGCCACCGCGTGTTGTTCGGCGCAGTGTCCGGAGATTCGCTCCACGTGCTCGGGAAGAGGCTCCCGGAACGTGGAGCGGAACGTCGTTCTTCACGACGGACAATGCGCGGAGGCGAAATTCGACAGCGCATCGGAGAGATACGCAGCGCAAACCGCGCAAACGAACGCGGTCGTACTTAGCTAAACTGATTTTATTTTACAAGGTAAGGGCCAATGAGCTGCATGGCTTTTTTTGAAGAAGCGACCTGTCCACAAATGATAGCTCAGCGAAGTGACTTATCGCGTGGAAAGTTACAGCAGCCAAATACTGTAAATGCACGTTGATTCTCAATGTGGATGGGAAAGGCGGTGGAGCCAGAGGAAAATCCACATGACCATGGGAAGAACATGGAAACTCTAAATTTACAGGTGTTAGGGTCAGAATTATACCCGCGACCTCCTGCACACAGGCGAGGGAGTTGACATCTCACCATCGCGGCAAATGATCAGGAATAAAAGCTAGGCCACTGGCATTGCAACGCATTGCGCAAACATACTATGCTACACACGCACACCCCAGACGAACGTTAAAATGCACACGTGGACACACACACAAGCTGTTTTCCGACCCAGCCTAAGCATTCAACAGCACCTTAAAATAATAACCCAAGCTAATGCATTGCTACATGGCACGTACACTGAACCTGAACACACATAAATCCATTTGTTAAATTGGTCTCTAGCCATAAAGTACCAAATGCTGCTGCAAATGGGCCAAGGGGTGTTATTCAATATGGGAATATTCGTTGTTGTTTTTTTTAAAATAACGTCTGCCTAGAAGACCGGGCCATGAACACAGAACAATAACGCTCTCACCTCCGCCCACGATGGAGGTGTCATGAGCCAGTGATCGTGTTTTACTGCAGTGTTATGAACACATATGAGTTGTAATGGAATTAGGGTTTGTGTTGTTTTATTGCTGAGCGAATGCATTTTCACGTCTCCACTCGACAACAAATCTCGTCCATGCCACACTTCGCGCAGAGCACCACACGTGACGTAGAGCGGGGAAAATGAGTTTCAGAATATCGCTCGCACGTAAGTTGATGGGATGATTGAGCGATGCTTTGGGGGCTAACCTACTGACCACCTGAAGCTAGCATCGTGTACGAATCCACAGCAGAGTTGCAGAGATACTGTCGATACAGCGGCGTGTTGTACAAGTTTCGATTTAAAGCTTTCGTGACTGCAAGGATTCATATTCTTAGGTTTTTTTCGGTAAAGTAACGTAGGTAAAAAAATTAAAATTTTAATTAATAAAAGTAAAATAAAAAATAAAATAAAAATCACGACGTTTCGGAGGCAACACAGGCTTCCGTCTTCAGGTGGAACCGTCACAGCACGATAGCTGTATCAAGTTATTTTATTTTTATTTTACTTTTATTAATTTTAATTTAAAAAATTTACCTACGTGACTTTACCGAAAAAACCTAAGAATATTCATATTCTTGGTTCTTTCG
Organism: Entosphenus tridentatus; assembly: GCA_014621495.2. Taxonomy (NCBI): domain Eukaryota; kingdom Metazoa; phylum Chordata; class Hyperoartia; order Petromyzontiformes; family Petromyzontidae; genus Entosphenus; species Entosphenus tridentatus. The sequence goes on from CM025651.2 coordinate 3,719,690, forward strand.
GTGAAGTCACGTAGAAGGGAAATATTAAAATAATACAAATAAAACAATACAATTCTTACGACGTTTCGATTGCAACACAAGCCATCGTCATCAGGTGTGAAAGCCACAGCAAGAAAATTTGAAAAAAGTTGCGTTTTTTTTAACATCAGCACCACGGACAGCAACTGGCGGTTGTTCAGACGGCGGAGTCCATCTATGCTCGGAACGGAGGAGGGGGGAGAGAAAGAGAATGGAATGCGGTCTGAAAGTCACCGTAAGCGTGAACACAATCAATTAAGACCCGAAATGGTTTATCAAATCCTTGCGATGATTGCTAAGCCAGAATCCATCTTCTCGGTTGAAATTGTCTCTGTGTTTGTATATATGGATAGTCATACATTTTTGGATTCGGTCCCGTAACGATCGAGTCAAATGTATGCCTTATTTATCTCTTAAGATATAAGGACATTAATACAGGTAGGAACCTCGGGGTTACACCAGCCCACAGGGGATTATTGTGTCCGTCGGGCGGGGAGGGGCTGGGTGGGGAGGGTGGGGAGGGGCTGGGTGGAGAGGGTGGGGCTGGGTGGGGGGTGGGAGGGATAGGGCTGGGTGGGGAGGGACCGGTCACCCCGTGGTGCCCTTATAAAACTCAACGTTTAACCTACTCACGCCGGCTTGTGCCCGGTCTCACAGTCGGGCATATTTGCGGAATACACCACGTCGCCGTTGACCCTGGCCATCGACCGAGCAACCCAAAGTTCCTACCAGCTCCCTCCGCAGGAATGTGTTTATGACTTCCTGGATTCTGCCTGAATGATGCTTGGCACAGTTTCTAGCTGGAGCTAATTGATACGTTTTGGTTGTGAGAAAGGTTTGTCAACTCGCCGCTGAGTGAGCCGAAACAAAAATTAGTGGCGCGTTGTTAAACGCCTGTGCACCAAGCGACGATCGATTTCGTTCGGCTGTATTGGATGGTGGAGGGGTGTTTTCATAGAAATGTATCCAGATTATTACACGGGGACTAACCCAAGCATCTGCGATGAAACACATCACTTCATATTATAAGTAAATGTTGCGTTACTCATTACATTCATTCTTTGCAAAAGTTTCGTCGCAGTGATTCATACTTTGATGCTGAATGTGTTTCGTTTCTGTGTAACTGACGTCCAATGCACATTATAGAATTGTATCGATTGGACACTTTTTCCAGTATCAAGATATTGAACGACAACAGAGGTGTTGACCCTTTCTCGTATAAATGCAGGTGTTCAGATGTTCCAACATCAACGGGATACCTATCACAAGGCATCAAGTCTGCATTAACTACACATATTAGTGGTATTAAACGTATGCACTGTCCATGAGAATGCAAACACCAAACCATTAATATAACTCAGGTTAAGCAGTTATATTCACATGTTGGTTTTTTCTGACTTAAGGGAATGAAAAGACACAAATTCGCCCGTTTCTCATTGAAAATAGGTACATTTTAAAATATCACTGTTCTGGTCACAAAAGCAAAGTTTGTGGGAATAATAGCCATTTATGTACTTTTGAGGCATAAGCAATTAGGAAATAACACTTACTACCCAGGAACAAAAATAAAAATAAGACATCAAGTCTAAATTAACCACACATACTTGTGTGTTATGGACTGTAATGGAGGGATTTAAATGATTATGGCCGCCGCATGTAGCATGTACTTCACTGAAACTGCACTCTTAAGTGATCTTTAGTCGCACTGCAAGTACACCGAAGCACACACACAATGCAATACAAATGCAAATGACGATTGTTACGAGAAACAGATATCGCGATGGTCGTCGGATCGAGAAAATGTATGTTGTGGTGTATCCTGAAAATGTACATTGTGGCAACCCTAATCCATGGGCATTCGGCAAATGGTGCTCCAAATCCAGTTGTGCAGGTTTTGTAGACGACTGAGACAAATATTACTAATGGAATGAGCCAAGAATGTGTGTGTGTCCCGTGCGTGACGTCACTCCACGAGGCCCCACCTACCTCATTAATAATTATGAGCGGGTGACGTGACTCCACATGCCGCACCCCATCCCCAATAATCATGAGGGGGTGACGTCATTCCATGCCGCACCCCTCCCCAATAACCATTAGCGGGTGACATCACTCCACATGGGGCAAACCCCCCCTCATTAATAATCATTAGCTGAGCATTTTTTCAGATTTACTGAAATCTACACCCGTCCTTGCGCGGGCAAACAAGCTAGTCTTGAAATAAAAAAAGTATTTCTTTATTTTTTCCAGCAAAGCCCCAGAGCCTACAGGAGGGGCCCATGCTTTTGACATTTTCCACTCGAGTATTTCTGGAGAAATGGGAAAAAATTACAACGCCTGCAGAAAAAGCAGATACATTTCCATTTAAAGCTTTCGTGACTGCAGGGATTCATCTTCTTGGTTCTTTCGGTAAAGTCACGTAGAAGGGAAATAATAAAGTAATACAAATTAAACATAATAAAATACAATTCTCACGACGTTTCGGTCACAACGCAAGCAGCCGTCCTCAGGTGAAGAACAGGGCTGTCAGAAAGACGCTCTCTGAAAGACATGCATTTGGTGGCAAATTCTACGACCGACGACGATCATCACAACGACGGCAAATGACGGTGACACCGACAATGATGAGGGTTGAGTTAAGTCCTGACTGGGATTTCAACTCGAAACCACATAATTGGGAGCCCTGCTGTTCTATAAACTGATCTGTGTCCCAGCCCACATTAAAGCCTTCACACCTCCCCTTATTGCCCACGGTTTGCTGCCGTGGTATATTGGTGAGCACGCTGGACTTGCAAGCCAGAGGTCAACCGGTACCATCTTCCAGTGTGGCAGTTGCAACAATGGATACGTTGCCTAAATCCTTTGTCCGCTCAACGACGTAATTAGTTACACCGAGGCAAGTCTTCTTGACCACTATTTCCAACAAAAAAAACATTTGTTGAGACAAAGACTGAACATGTATTGACCAACTCTGCCAAGGAGCGTAATGCCTCTTCTCTTTGAACACAAACTTCCTGTATAATGCTTCTACACTCCGAGCTGACTCGTGTTATCAATTGTATTGATGTTTCCTCTTTGGTTCTTTCGGTAAAGTCACGTAGCTATAAAATAAAATAAATTAAAACACGACCTGATGACGGACGATTGTATTGCGCCCGAAACGTCGTGATGTAATTTGTTTTATTTTCTACCTACGTGACTTTACCGAAAGAACCAAAGAGTATGGATCCCTGCAGTCACGAAAACTTCACATCTAGATTGTATTGATGTTGCCACTACCACTTGTGGTGCACACTATAATTTCCCACGGTTCTTCTTGAAAGACGTTTGCCCAGCGTCGAAGAGAGTATGCCACCATATTTTCCAAGAAGCTGCTCTGGAGACTTTCCTCTAGTGGATGCCCTTCCACTGGCAGCGGTGTGAGCAAGCACTTGCAGGGCTGCACCTTTACCTTTTTTTTTATTCCACCAACGTGCCAGAAAAGCTTGAAACACAGACCGGCTTTGGCTGTGGTGCCAGAGGCAATAACAAAACCAACACTCGAAGGAGGCTCAAGCCCTGGCCTAAATAACGAATCCTCCAATGTGCCGAACTGGGAAGACCGGCTGCATCATCAGCAGGATCAGGGTATGAAACGTGCACATCTATATTAGAGGCTTCTTTTTGAAGGCATGCAGCTAAACGCAGTCACGATCCTGAAATCCACTGAATGTGCCACCGGGTCACGCACGCGGCGCTGAGTATTGACCACGTAATGCAGGACTGTCTATGTAATAACCATGGGAAATGATAGTATGCACCACAGGTGGTCGTGGCAACATAAATACAATTGACAACACACACGGTGAACGAGTCAGCTCCGAGTGGAGAAGCATTATACAGGAAGTTTGAGTTCAAAGGGAAGAGGCGTTACGCGCTCCTTTGCAGAGTTGGACCATGAACGTTCAGTCTTTGTCTTCAACTAATGCTTTTTTCCACAAGTCGTGGAAAACACTCTCATTGAGGTGCGAGTAGAGTAAAGTGTGCACAACGCTAAAGACGCACGTGCATCATTCAAATGTAGCGGGGAAGAATTCATTTTTATTTGTTTTTTTAGGTAAAGTTACGTAAAAAAAAACCACGACGTTTCGATCACTTGTGTTGCAATCGAAACGTCGTCGTAATTTTTTTTATTTCATTTAATTTTTATTTTATTTTCTATTTACGTGACTTTACCGAAAGAACCAAAGAATATGCATTCCTGCAGTCACGAAAGTTTTAAGTCAAGGATTCATTATTCATAAACGCAACAACAACAAAGATTAAGATCCCTCATTTCGCTGCGGTTAGACAATTCGTAGCAGCTGCTGCTATGCTTCTGAGAACCCTGTCCAAGCCGTCTACAATATATATACACAAGTATTTATCAGTTCAAACGCAATTCACTTGACGTTTTTTAATTTGCTTGGTCGAGCGAATACATTTGTTGGGCGGACATCAACTCTTCGATTTGGTTTGTGTCTCAGGCTTGTGTGTATGCATACGCGTGATTGTACCGCAGAGGGAAGGCAACTGCATCGTTGAGTGACCAAAATCGATTCTTGCGCTCCCGTTAGACGCGTCGAAACCGCGCGCGTACGTAAACGTCACTTTGGATGTTGTACAGCGTGTTCTTTCTTGATTTGAAGCTTTCGTGACTGCAGGAATCCATACTCTGTGGCTCTTTCAGCAGTTTTCTCTTGCTGTGGTTGTCCCACCGGATAACGAGTGTTTGTGTTGAGAAGAATAGTGTATAATGTAGTGTATAGCAGTGTAGTGTAGTATAGTGTATAGTAGTGTAGTGTATAGTAGTGTAGTGTATAATGTAGTGTAGTGTATAGAAGTGTAGTGTATAATGTAGTGTAGTGTATAGTAGTGTAGTGTATAATGTAGTGCAGTGTATAGTAGTGTAGTGTATAATGTAGTGCAGTGTATAGTAGTGTCGTGTATAATGTAGTGTAGTGTATAATGTAGTGTATAGTAGTGTAGTGTATAATGTAGTGTATAGTAGTGTAGTGCCTCCATAGAGCCCAATGTGTTCGCTTACCGACATTTTCCCCTGTTAACGAAGTACAGTAAATATGAATTGATTCACCATGTTTATATTAATAGTATGCGTTTATAATGTTGTTAGTATCTTTATTCATTAATATCCATTGTTTAAACATCATAAAGTTATTTTTCTTGGGTGACAAACGCTAACCTTCGATGCTATCGGAACGAATTCAGCCTTTAACGTGTATTTACAATACTCGCCTAACGACCAAATCACTTAACGACCGGTTCCATGGAACCATTTTCCGTCGTTAAGAGGGGTTTCTACTTTAATCACCCGGCTTACGAACGGGCATCTCATTGATTTGACCATCGCTGCCTAAAACCAAGCATCCCCCCGAAAGCACGTCCACTGAGCAGATGGAGCAGTGACATCGGTGCGCATTGCAGGTGCCAGGTGGATTGTTGACTTTGCACAATCCACTGCCTTTGTGCGGCAGTGGATTGACCTCGGCTGCGCTCGACTTAGATTATGCGTTGTATATGCTGCTGCTGCTGTTGTTGCATTAAAGCTTGCGAGCAAGTCACCTGCAGCGATTAGGCCGGGTGTTCAATGCGCACAAAAAAAGTTGTCATTGGGCTGAATGGTGGGCAACAGAGGGCAGTGCAGGATAAAGCATTGTTGTACTGTGCGTCTATGGTCCCACGTCGATGTCCCTCGCTTTCAACGAACCCACCCTCACCAGCTAGTGAAGTATGGTCAAAATGCTCTGTACATGTCCATACGTTGTACAACACATTCCTGCGGAGCGAGCTGGTAGGAACGTTGGGTTGCTCGGTCAATGGCCAGGGTCAACGGCGGCGTGGTGTATTCCGCAAATATGCCCGACTGTGAGGGCGGGCACAAGCCGGCGTGAGTAGGTTAAACGTTGAGTTTTATAAGGGCACCACGGGGTGACCAGCCCCTCCCCACCCAGTCCCACCCCTCCCATCCCCCACCCAGCCCCACCCTCCCCACCCAGCCCTTCCCCACCCTCCCCACCCAGCTCCTCCCCACCCAGCCCCTCCCTGCACGACGGACGCAATAATCCCCTGTGGGCTAGTGTAACCTGGCGATTCCTACCAATATAATTCCTTCAGTTACCCCAGTAGCTATAAGCGGTGGGAAAATAATTTAGATCCCGATGGGAGTAATTAGTCGCTGCAGGTCACGTGTCAAATTGGTGTAAGCCCATGGTTGCGAGCGCATGATTTGCCACTATCCTTGTGTTTTAACACCAGGAATCTATCTCTGATGAAACGTTCAGCATCAGCTCTAAACATGTGTTTCCCATGGAATGTCTCAAGATCCCAATCACTGATCAACTCAGGCTGTCCCACCACTCAGGCGTCAATACAAATCAGCATCATTTGGCAGGAAGTTGACAGTAGTCATTAAATTAATACGCTGGCCATTCTCAGGGAATGTGTCATTTTCCCACTACTGGCTCAGTACCGAAAAATGGGGGAGAAGTGATGCCCCCATTGTTTGCTTGGGCAGGAAGACGATTAAAATCAACACCAGCCTCACTTTTTGCAGGCTGGTGTGCTGCATGGGGATAGCTGTGGGCTCCTTAGCTAAACTGGAGCACGGCGTTGGAATGATTGAGATGAGAGGGAATGTACTTTGAGTTGCTTGGGATAATCAAAGCCAACTCCCTGCAAATGCAAAATCCTTACCCTGAGGTCTTAATTTCTCATTATTTCTGGAACGCCGCGCATCGCCATGGTGGCGAGATGTTAACTACCTCGCCTGGTAAGCAGGAGGATCGTGGGTTCGATCCCGACCATGAAGACTGCTGTATATTTGGGGTTTGCGTGTCTCTCTCCCCGTGGTCGCGTGGGGTTTTATCCAGGTCCTCCGGCTTTTCCCACCACATGTAGAATCAACACGCGTTTACAGTTTTTTGATGCGATACATTTCTACACGATGAGCCGCTTCGGTGACCTATCGTTCGTGGCCAGGTCGCTCGCTTCTGAAAATAAGATTTAGAGATCAGTGCGCCTGACCTGGTAAAATTAAATTTACATATTTTTTCTTTCTACGTGACTTTACCGAAAGAACCAAAGAGTAATTCCAGCAGTCACGAAAGCTCCAAATCAAGTTTGATTAACAGACTAGTTTATAACGTTTTTATCTGGCTTAGGGTATGGATTATTGGCATCGGCGCTACTACTGGAGCACAAGGTGCACCTATCCATAATAACCATGGATTATTATTGCACTTTATAACACTATAACCCTATAAGAAGGTTTGTAAAGCATGATTTGAGGTACAACGTTCGGGACTGTTTTGGCTGAATTTACGCAACTGTACATCCTTATCCTTGACTGAGGTTTACATGAAGCCACAATGCATTCATGGAAGTGGTGAAATAAAGAATAATATTTATGGAGAGTTATGCTACTTCATGCTGTGCATGACAAAACGTTACCTACTTGGTGTTGAATCACAAAGAGTAATTTCCCCTGTCTTTGTTAATCGTCACAAATCCCATTACATCTCAAAGAATAAATCTCACAGATTATTGTACCGGAATAACATTCTTGGATTAGATTTAATCATAATTTGCATGTAATGAGATTCAGCCACATAACGCACAACAACAACAACAAAGTTAATGTGCACATATTAATTTACAGAAATTATTGAAGCGAGATAATTAATCCTATTTACACCAGGGCATGAAACACATGGCAGTTTGGTTGTTCTTCACATTACCAAATGGCACTCAGTGTAATTATAGCAAACGAGTCGTGGAGTCTGGTGGGCAATGCGTATCCCAGTGGTATAGTTGCAACTCACGGCAGACGAGTTGCCCTCTGGCCGCATCTGCAGCACGAAAGCAATTCACTGCCTGCTGCACGCATGCGATTCTACACTTTTGTTTACTTTACACAAATCGGGTGGTTCCAACCTCTGTAGGCCGCTCCTCATTCCTCTGTACCCCCCCCCCCCACCATTCCTCCATAGGCCGAAGCAATTCCTGATTTTGCTCCCATCTCTTCTCACTCGTCTTTAGGTTTCCACGCCTTTCCTTTTGAGGGACCCACCCATGGACAACAACTTTATTAATTTACATTCAGTAGTTTACAAGTAAGAATAAAAATCAATGTCTTCTTGGTTCTTTCGGTAAAGTCACGTAGAAGGGAAATAATAAAATAATAAAAATAAAACATAATAAAATAATTCTCACGACGTCGACAGACCTGTTCTTCACCTGAGGATGGCTGCTTGCATTGTGGCCGAAACGTCGTGAGAATTATTTTATTATGTTTTATTTTTATTCTTTTATTATTTCCATTCTATGTGACTTTACCGAAAGAACCAAGAAGATGAATCCCTGCAGTCACGAAAGCTTTAAATCGAAAAAAAATCTATGTATTAAGCATATGCACCCGCGATTCCCAATGTGAGGGGACAAAGCGAACCCCTCCCCCCCCAAATATAGAAGTCAAACTCCGCCTATGGACCCGCCCCTTCTTCCTGGACATCTGTGAAAAAGAGCTTGAAAGCTTATCGGATTCCTCCATGGATAAATACAGATTTTGATTCCTCTTCTCGAGTTCCTCTGCCTAACAACGGTGACAACCACTGCCCCCCCCCCGCTGGTGGTTGTGCAGAATATTTTTTTTTAAATGTCCACCCAGGCTACTCCCGAAGCTATCCACCGGTTCAGATCACAGCCTCGACGCGAACGCGTAAACATTTGCCGATCGACTCCACCACCGAAAACAAAGGAGCAGCCCGCAATATATCCTACAGTGTCAATATCTCACGTAAGCCAGTGCATGTTAATCAGCCTTGGTGATGAAGGCGGCGGCGTGAAACCAGTCGACTTATTCAAGTAGAAGACTGGCACCTGTCCAACATCAAGTGTTTTGAGGCCACGGCAATTTTAAACAGCGTATGCATTTTTTTTGACCGTACAAACGCACGTCCTTGTAATCCTCGGTCAAGTTGAAAAAGGGCTTTTGTAAAAGTGCAGTTAGTGAGAACCCTTTATAGTCAACACAGCACATGACAGAATGGTCTTGTCAGCACCACTGATAGCCAAACCATATTTGTTTTTCTAGTGCTGGAGCTGACTGCAGAGTGCACGTGTTGAGTCCCTGGATGAGGGCATCCCCACGCTGTGGATTTTGGGGGTTGTTTCGCTGGTCAATGCAGGTTGAAGGTGGGCAGCATCGAAGTACAGTACAACAATGGCTTTTGCTGCACTGCCCTATGCTGCCCACCACGTAGCCCCATGTGCAAATAGCCCCGCACAATGCCTAGCACTCCTGTTACGTTGAGGCCAACCGATGGTCCCACCTATTCCAAGATGTCCAGCCAGCGTGGAAGAGTAGGCAACATTACTATCCAGAGGGGTTTTCTAGCGTTTCCCTCCAGTGGAGGACCTTCCAACAAGCAGTGATGTGAGCAAGCAATGGCAGGGCTGAAACTTTATCTTTTACCTACCATTTGGAGACTAAAAACAGGTTCAGATACCTCGTTTCCTTTGGGCCTATTGATCATGCTAAGGACTTAACACTCGGTTTTGTGTTGTTGTTGTAACGATAGCACGTGGCGATAACTGTGCCTCCCACGCATTCACAAACACATCTTCTATGCAGAAATGTGGAATTTCCTACAACAACAGATGCAAAGGTGCACAGGCTGACGGATATAAACAGTCCAGGGCACTGTTCCAAAACACACACCTCGACTCAAGTGCCAGGTTTTCCGATCCAATTCCAACACAAAATTAACCGACTCCGCTTTCAGTAATAAACATTATGCTTCGACGGGCACGCATTAGGAGCGTTTTCCCTCCAAGCAAATTAAACACATCTAAAAAAATCGCATTACTGCACCATGATTTAGTGTCAATCTGGACCATCGCCAGCAGTGCAAGTCTAACCCCCCCCCTTGCCCATCCGCTGTAGAAAGAAGACGATAAACCCCCCACCCCTATCCCCACCCCTCCCCCCACCTCTTCACCCACCCACCCACCCTCCCACCACCCCTCCACCCACCCTGCCAACTGTGGGGAGGTGGGGGGTAACTGCTGCCCATCGGAGTGCAAAACAAGGGCTTAATGGTTGCCTGTTGTTTTCTATGCTAAACGAGGCGTGCACCAAGCCACAGATGGGCACTAAATCGGGCATCCACTTCAGAGATTTCCCCGTGAAACGGTGAGCGCCGTAATGACGGCCCTAAACATCCTGAAACTTTTTGACGCGCAGCACTGTCGTAGTTTTATTTTTTAAACAAATGCATCAAAGCTCGTGGACGAATAACATTAATAATAACTTGGACATTTTGGTGATTCGCGCCATTCTTACAACACAACGGCGATTCGCAAAGGGAGCTACGTTTCACCGATGAATGTAGATCGCCAGCATGGGTTGATGTTGCTATGTGCGATTACTCAACTGCCCGACTTAACGTAATAATTTTTCAAACTTGGAACATTTGGAACGCGCCGTCGCACATGGCCTCATGTTTTGTTGTTTTCATATCCGTGGTCCGCTGTGAGACGGACAAAGTGTATACACGGTTCATACACCTGTGCAGTATTAACCAGGGTGGCCACTGGGCTCCAACCACGAACCTCTGCCACAAACGCCAAAGACGCGCTCCCGCTCAGTCACACATTCGCCGATGTGCGCATGCTCACAATGCGGAGACTTTGAACATTTGCAAAGGGACCAAAACAAGTTACGGCTTTAATATCCTATGCGTGGTTATAGATGTTGCTCGTACAGTTCACCAAGGTTATGGATATTAATTGTAGCGGGGAGTAAATCATCAGTACCAGCACGGTGGCTCAGTGGTAGCGCGAGCTGCAGTCTAACACATTCCTGCGGAGGGAGCTGGTAGGAACGTTGGGTTGCTCGGTCAATAGCCAGGGTCAACGCCGGCATGGTGTATTCCGCAAATATGGCCGACTGTGAGGGCGGGCACAAGCCGGCGTGAGTAGGTTAAACGTTGAGTTTTATAAGGGCACCACGGGGTGACCAGCCCCTCCCCACCCAGCCCCACCCCTCCCACCCCCCACCCAGCCCCACCCTCCCCACCCAGCCCCTCCCCACCCTCCCCTCTCCAATAAGATTGGATAACGGATAATAAAATGCCCCCTCCCCTCCAACACCATCACGGATAGGAGTGCTGCTGTATATTTTCACGGTGCTAAATTTTGCGCTAAGGGGTGCATCGCATCGTATCGTATCGGATGACAGCTCCAAACATATGATGTCACAGACACCGCTTCTGAAATCCCTCGCCCGAACTGAGCGATCAGAGAACGTGGCGAGATTGAGGGGGCCTTCATCCAGCAGTGATTTGAACATTGCTGATGCCAGTGATGGATTTATCGGAAAAGCGACAGTTCCATGCCTCCAGCATAATTGCACATTTCGCGCGGTGAAAATCTCTATGAAACTTCAGAGAGCCTTTATGAGACGTTGTAGATGGATTATCCTTTTTTTTTAAAGATTATTAACTCAGGAAAGTCTTACCGAGGGTCCTGCCATTTTTTCTCAGGTGGGGCAATGTTGCTGCTGTCTACTCCCGATTAAATATTTTGCGTGTCATTCTTCAGCATTGGGATATGTTTGGGCCAACACCAGTTACATTAATTTTATGGGTATTTTTTTTTGCTTACTATTGGAGGAAGCCAGGGGACCCGGAGGAATCCCATGCAGAAAGGCACCCAAGTTGGGAATCAAATCCAGGCCCCTTCTTACTGCGAGACACGAGTGTTAACGCTGCACCACCCTGCCAGCCGAGATCACAAGCCAACAATTTCATTCACTCTGCATAATACGTACGTTGACGATGAAACACACACTTGACTGTTTTAATGGAAACCGAGCCACTTTGGAGAAAAAATATGTTGTTTTTTTATTGCTGTATTCTGCTCCACTGAGGCATGGCAAATGTTGCAGATTTGCAGTAAGCTATTAAACAACCATTTTTTTTTTACTTAGCAAGCCCAATAAGATAAAAAAAATGAATTCCAAAAGAGACAAGTAAAACTGCATTTTAAATAAATATAAATGCTCCTAATTGTTGAACATGTCTTCGATGCTAAGTAAGTAAGTAAAAGTTTGAAACACAATACTGCGCATGAAAATTGTGGAATATAGCGATAGGGAAGGCAAAATATGACAAGTTGTATTCCGATGTACTTAAAAAGAAGACACTGGGCAAATGTAGCCCCTGCAATTTGCATGCTCTCACACCACTGCCGCCTTCCACTCGAGCGAACTTTAGGCTGTATTTTAGCCTAACTCTGCCACATTGATCGCACGTGTGCTGGAAGAAGGTGGGGGCGCCTACGCCTCGGCCCAACCTCCTCCTCCTCCTCGCACGCGACCTGCCGATCGACTGTGTCGTTCCCATTTACACTGCTGGGCGAACGGCGGTGGGATTTAGCAAAGTTGCACCCCACCTTTTCAACTTCCATGCCGGAAGGTCGAATGATAGATCTGGTGGCGCTCATCGCACACCAAGTGCTTGCCACAAATGAACGCAATACCTCGCTGATCTCGTCGAGGAGCATAAACCACCATCACGCAAACTCAGGTCATCCTCGCAGTAGCGGCGTTTGGCTAACCGTCGAACAAATACGGTCCCCGCATCGCGCGCTTTCCGATGCGCTCCTGCGAAAGTCTGGAACACTTCTCCTTTCGATGTTAGGTAGCCAATGGGACGATGCACTTTTACATCTAGATTTAACATTCATTTTTTTAGAAATGGTTTTTGTGTTTAGCTTGTTGTCTTTCCCCAGCACCTACAATTAGCACGGTTGGCTACGTACGGTGCAAAAAAGTTCAACATACATACAATGTGTTAACCATTTTCCTACGGCTGCGCCTCAATGCGCACTACGAATGTGCAATGTTTATTTCATATATCGCTTGTAAAGTATGCGTAACGCTTCTTTAGTGATTGCACGACTTTGTATATCAAACCAATTGCAATTACGTTCATTGTCCAGGTTAACAGTCCTGCCGGAATGCACAGCATTGTGGGCACGTTGTTTGTATATTTACCTACTTGATCTATTTATAGAATTACATAAAAAAGACGAATGTACGAATGACCTCAACAGGCAGTGGCAGACGTTCGAATACAAAGTGAAGAGTTAAAAGACGAGTGTGTTTTGTAATGGTGATGTGTTTATGTATATAAATACACACGTAAAATATATTCCACTTCAGGGTGTCTCATTGCTTTAACTCATTTCACCAATCAGACAACACTCTCTCCCGTTGGTATAATTTCAAGGCAACATTAAAGAGAAGCTATTTTCAACAACCATTTCCATGAAGAAGTTTAACTCACTTCTACAAAGTAGCACGACGTTGAAATTGCCTTGAGAAACGAATATGTTTAGAGTTTATGGCTTTTATTTATAATTAAACCCATAAAGCACACACGCACCTGCTAGTTAAAGAAAAACAATTCACATGAAAGAGGTTAATTTCCTTCAGTTGCTATGGAATATGACAAGAGTAAGAATTTTTTTTCCTGTCAATTTTAATATTATGAGCATTCAGTGAATGATGAAAAAATATTTTTCGATTTAAAGCTTTCGTGACTGCAGGGATTCATCTTCTTGGTTCTTTCGGTAAAGTCACGTAGAAGGAAATAATAAAATAATAAAAATAAAACATAATAAAATAATTCTCACGACGTTCCGAAACGTCGTGAGAATTTTTGATTTTTATTTCCTTCTACGTGACTTTACCGAAAGAACCAAGAAGATGAAAAAATACTCTAAGATTGTCTGGAACCAACAGCAAGAGCCAGAAGAGGTAGATTGTGTGAATAATCATCCAGTGTGATCATTATATACGCTGGCGATACGAACATAGCTTGCCATTTTTAATCCAACGTGCAAAAGCTTTGCCCGTCTTAGACGATCCTTCGTGGTGTCACCTTCACACCTTTGATCCATCACTGACGCCCTTTGCTGACCTCCCGTGACACCCTTCCCACTGGGAGGTGCCTCGCATTTGTCACGTGGCTCCCAAAGTTTCGTTGCTATCCAGGCCATCTCCTGACGTCTGTATTTTGTGATGACGAACTCCAGTTGATTTAATCACCCCCCTCCCTCTCCCCAACAGAGAAGACCTTGAGCGTGTCTAAGGACAACAATTGGAAAAACCGGGGTGACAGCACGGGCCCAGCGGTAGCGTGGCCACAGCTAGTTGGAGAGCTTCACGTTTAGAATCTGGCAGGCCGCCCTGGTAAATACTGCAGGTGCATTGCCCTAAAAATACGCGCCTTCTGCTTCGCAGTTGGCATTACAGATCCGGTGACTTCATTTGATTACGGAAAGGCCGTTGTGTACGTATGCATGTATGATGAAATTCTTACGTGCTAATCGGAGGTGCTGGTGTCATGATTAAAATTTGGTCAATTTGAAAAATTATTCTGAAATTACGGAGTTGCACGCGGTGTGGTAAAATGTGGGCACCCCCGCCTCAAGACGTCAGGCAAGCGTGGAAGAGTAGGCCAAAATTACCCTTCAAATTAACCTCTCTAGTGCTCTGCTCGTGGAGGCTCTTCCGCCAATAGACGCAGATTTACGTGGCTTGACCTTTATCTTTACTCATAATCATCAGGTGTTTATTTTGAAGGGAGGGATTGTCATTGTAGAGTTCACAGGTGTCAGATGCTCTTACGTTTTGCAGCAGGGTTTAGAAGCCTTTGCCAGTGGTTTAAGGTTTAGAATGGCACAAGGGCACGTCAAAATAAAGATACGGGTCACACCTAACTCTATCAACAGTGAATGGGAAGATGCCAATGAAAAAAACAATAAGCCATAAAATAAATTGTTAATAATCTAATAGAGATGAAGGAGCAATATTAAGACTTGGATGGATGAGGCTAAGTGCATGGGGAACCAATTAAAGCTTGCCACGAGATTGAACCTGAGAGGAGGCAGATTGGTGGCTAGGAGATGTTAACTACCTCGCCTGGTATACAGGCGGCATTGGGTTCGATCCCGACACATGACGATACCTGCTGCTGTATATTTGAAGTATGCGTCTCTCTCATCATCATCACGGTGGCTAGGATATGTTAACTACCTCGCCTGGTATACAGACGGCATTGGATTCGATCCCGACACATGACGACACCTGCTGCTGTATATTTGAAGTATGCGTCTCTCTCTCATCATCATCACGGTGGCTAGGAGATGTCAACTACCACGCCTGGTATACAGGCGGCATTGGGTTCGATCCCAACAAATGACGACACCTGCTGCTGTATATTTGGAGTCTGCGTCTCTCTCATCATCATCACGGTGGCGAGGAGATGTTAACTACCACGCCTGGTATACAGGAGGTCGTGGGTTCTATCCCGACCCTGAAACCTGTGTATTTTGAGTTTGCGTGTTCTCCCCATGGTCATTTGGATTTTTCTCCGAGTCCTCCGGTTTTTCCCTCCACATTCATAATCAACGTGCGTTTAGAGTATATTGGCTACTATACATTTCCACGTGATAAGCCACTTCGTTGGGCTATTATTTGTGACGAGGTCGCTTCTGAAAATCAGCTGAATAGCTCAGTGGGCCTTAACTGGTCAAGCTAAAAATAGTTTAGTTTAGTGTCAGAGCACTGAGTTGGCACCAATGAGATTCTGGGTTTAAGTCCAGACTTCAGCCACCCACAACTAAAACATGTTCTCAAAAGTAGCAAGCTTATCGCCTCAGCGCAGACACCAGACATATGCAAAAACATCGTTTGATTGCCATGCCACAAACACTTTTCGCACGGGAAATCCAATACGTATCATCTGTGGCCAGGTCGCTTCTGAAATAGAGTTCTGCAAGTGCAGTGGGCCTTACCTGATAAAAAAAAGTTTAGTTTTAGTTTAGGAAAGTGCATACTTCATGGGAAGCACAATGACCTTCCCCTACTAAACAGCTGTTGAAAAGAGCTTCATAGCTGATCGGATTCCTCCAGTTAAAAAATATATTCTCACTATGACATCATGGGGCCGGTGGGTGTGTGTGGGGGGGGGGGGCTGTGGGGTGGGGGTTGCTCTTAATTGTGTTCCAGTCAGTCTATAAGTCCACAAATAGCCATCTGCCAGCCAGTATGTTCATGCGCACTCACGTGAATCGAGAGCCACTTGAGTAAGACCGTGGACACTTCACACTACCAGTGCTGCTGCCCTCTTGCCAGTTAAAAAAGACATGGTGCGACTTGGCAGAATGGGATCGCGGTGGCGAAAATGAATGTCATCTCCCCTCTATCCACGAAGCTATTTCGCAAGAGTTAAATGGAGCGTCGCGTTAGCGTTCCCGAAATCGTATTACGGGCCGCACAGACATGTCGTTTTTTTTGTTTGGTTGTGAATCATTCATCGTGGAAAAAGGTATACGTTTAATAATAGATATAATTTAACATGCATATTTTATATCAAGAGTGTGCAGTAGCATGTAAATGGCATATTAAGTACATATATAAAACACACGCCGTCTAAATATTTGATTAAAATATATAAATTGCATGTGCCTGCCGCCATTCAGCAATTTCGAGGCAGGATTGGTGGATCGTACGAAGATGCTCGTGAACTCCAGGATGTAGAACCCCTCCTAGGCAGTTGGGTGGCCAGGAGATGGCAATAAGCAAGATGATGTCCTGACGAATCCGTGCAGTTTTAGGTTGTATCGCTTCACACCAGAGGTCGCAACCGGGTACCCGATACCCGTACCCTGCCCGATACCCGGCTACCCGTACCCGGCCGGGTACGGGTACGGGTACCCGTTTGCGACCCTGGTGCAGCCGGGTACGGGTACGGGTAGGCCGTGAGTCACTGGTAAGTAACTATTTGTCTCTCATTTCCCAACGTCTTGTTTCTTCTCACAATTCAAGTTCCTAGAATCAACCCACCTGCGCCTGCAACATGGCTTCATCCCAGAGAGTCGCAATCAGGTACCCGATACCCGTACCCTACCCGTACCCGGCCGGGTACGGGTAGGGTACGGGTACGGCCGGGTACGGGTACCCGTTTGCGACCCTGGTGCGGCCGGGTACGGGTACGGGTAAGGAATCAAAACCCGTTTGCGACCTCTACTTCACACCCATGGGCTTTCTCTGCCTATTCTGGCTTCCTATCGAATGCAAAATAGAAGCATTCTGATTACGGGACACTTTTGAAAATAAGCGCTCGGGTTTTCCTCGTCGAATAAAACGCGTCTTTTTCTTTTTTTTTCTCACGTATAAATAAATTGTCCTCTATTGGATATCTGGAAGTGTTCTTTGAAACTGTCGTAAAAATACAGAGATGATTAAGGACCGACTCTAGCAGTAAGAGTATGTAGTATTGCAAATACATATTCAACACGTATTTTATATTAAATATATGTATTGCTTGTATATTACTGCCTGCCATAACCTCCGATTAACATAAACGCCCCTGCAGTCCAAAGAATGAAGGCATATGCTTTTAGAGAACACACTTTCTACAATATTTCTCAGCGGTGTATGCAGGAATAACATTACACTTCTAACAGTCCACGCAGGATGATTCCTGCATAAACATCAATTCTTCCAACGTTATGATCTCCATACATTTTAAATCGGCTTCGAAAAGAGAAATAAGGGCATGCAAGGTTTGTGCAACGGAATGGAATTCTATTGCGATCATAATGTGAGCTGAGCTTGATTCAGCTATGGCTATGCTTCGCTTTGCAAAACCTCACAAATTCCAGATGGCCATAGTAGCAATTACCGCGAATTCAAAGCTGCCCGAATCAATATTGAAATGCATTTTCAATTGCTATCGTGCGGAATTGCCCTGATTCCACCACGATCATGGTTTTGTATGGCATTCAGGCAAACAACGTTGGCCCTGTGTGATCTGATGTTATCTCGCTCGCTCGGTATGCAAGAGGTCGTGAGTTCAATCCCAATCCCAACCCCTCTACGCCTGTTTGTTTGGAGTTTGGATGTTCTCCCCGTGGATTTTTTTTCCCGGCTCCTCCACATTTAGAATCAAAGTGCGTTTCGAGTATTTGGCTGCTATAAATGTACACATGATAAGCCACTTCATTGAGCTATCATTTGTGGCTAGGTTGCTTCCGAAATAGAGCTACATGACTCATTGGGCTTTACCTGGTATATAAAAAAAGTTTAGTTTAAAATGTCCTGGTGGAAGGCAGGCCTGGGTATGCTCCTCGCTCGTGTACACTCGTGGGTGAGAATGCTGCTGGTTTATTCTAAAGCGAACGTTCACATGCTATTCCGATGATTAAGAACAGTGGCATTTTCCCCCAACATGTGAGGCAAAACCTTCTTAAACGAAGGCCTCGAGACTCAATGTAAATTTTCTGGACACAAATCATGCATGGACGCCTATTATTGATTATGTTGTAGTGCTGTCAGATCCCTTCATTAAAATGTAATTTCTGTTTAAAAAAAGAGACGTCGTTTGGAAATTGCTCTGAATTAGCAGCACAATTAGAATACATTTAATCTGCTGGTAATTGCGAAGTGTAATGCCGTACGCTGCTCTGCGGAGAATATAAGGCGAAAAAAGTATGGGATCTTGCCGAGGTGCTCCGTACCACTGTAAGGAGTCCTTTTCATTCCAAAATAAGTCAATGTACTCATTGTGTACGCCACCACACACTGCACGCGCCCCACGTGTGAAAAACTGAGAAAAGACAAGCGGAGTGTAATTCATTTGACACTTTGGAAATTGCTTTCGTAATAAGCGTTTTGTAAGATGGAAAGATTCTGATAATACCTTTCCCCTTTTAATGGGGAGCAGATTTTTATCCGAGATGATTTTAAGGCAAGAATATCAGAAAATGTGCACACTCGCACACCACGTTGCCTCTAACAAGACAAAGATCTTCTGTACAGCCTTAACAGATTGTTATGGCAAGTGCTGTTAGTGAGTACTTTTGTCAGCCAGCACAGCACACGAGGGGGTAGGTGACCACCACCAAACCCTCTGTCTCCCCAGTGGTCGATGTTTACATGCCAGACCAGGCACTTATTTGAGGCTGAGTCGACCAGGACCGGTTCAGATGGTTGTCACTGGCGTTGGCCATGAGCGGGAATTGAACGCAAGAACATGCACACTCTCTCAAGTACACTATACAAGATTGTGCGGTGGTTCAAATTCACAGTTTTGGCAATGTATTACATGCATAATGCAATGCGAATGACGATTTGTATTATTACAATGTTGACAATGCCACAGCAATATTGAGAGGTGAGTTCTCACGTGATTTTCCACTGCTAAAGACACAATGATGGATTACCCCAACATCCAAAACAGGGCCACTTTCTGAGACTCTTTTTTGTGGTAAAGGACTATATATATTACAAACACTTTTGATATGACATAATATATTCGGAATTTACATTGAGGGACATAATGCACATATGCATGTTAATGACTATATTTCAAACCGGTAATAGCAGGTTTAAATGTGTGTTTTTTTTATTTAAAGGTGCAAAGCTCCTGACAGCACTGCTGTTGGGAGTAATATAAGTGGCACACGCAGCCTACCGATCACCAGAGGTCGCAAACGGGTTTTGATTCCTTACCCGTACCCGGCCGCACCAGGGTCGCAAATGGGTACCCGTACCCGGCCAGGTACGGGTAGCCGGGTATCGGGTAGGGTACGGGTATCGGGTACCCGGTTGCGACCTCTGCCGATCACTGAACTGTGGCAGACTTATCCACGCTGGGTGGACAGAGGCAGTCTGGGTGGGGGAGAGTTTCAGAACCTTCCATCGTTATTTTCAGTGCCGCACCAGGGGATATAATTGGCGAACTCTCCATTTGCATTTCTAGTGGTCTATATAACGATTCAACTGAAAACTGAATCTTGACTGAAAGCTTTCGTGGCTGCAGGAATTCATATTCTTCTGTGAACCTATCTACGTGACTTTACCGAAAGACCCAAGAATCTGAAAATTAAACTTTTTATTTTATTTTACCAGTACCACTGGAGCCTATGTACCTGCTTTTCTAAGCGTCCTGGCCACATATGAAAGCTCAACAAAGTGGCTTATCAAGTGGAAATTGATAGCAGCCAAATACTCTATACAAGTTTCTAAATGTGGAGGGAAAAATCAGAGGATTTGGAGAAAAATCCACGCGACCACGGGGAAAACATTCAAACTTCAAATATACAGGCATCAAGGTCGGAATCTAAGCCACGACCCCCTGTAACCCAGGCGAAATAGTTAACATCTCGTCACCGTGGCGTCCCATAATCACTCGTCATACAAATTGTTGAAGTAAGTAAATTGCCATCATCAAACGAGATAACGACACTTGGCATAAAATTTGCAGTTATTAAGCCCACTTCATGGGATGCATTCATACACATTAGCACACAGCGGGAGCTTAATAAAAAGACCATGTCCAATGGCCATATTAGGCAAGAGAATAATCCTGTAATTATCCATCCAGATAGAAAATGCACGGGCTGCATTTGTGAACACCCGTTCTCCGACCACAGCGGTCCGTGCCCATGCTGTGGAACTTGCTCTGTGTGGTTGTTGGCGATTAAAATCAGCAAACATCCCATGGAGGGCATATGAAGGAACGGTAATGTGTGTTCTACGTGCGGATGACATTTAACCAACTGTTAGCAGGACCTAATTTGAAACTAAAGTTTTTTTACGGAGTCAAACATAATCGTTTTTTCTATCACTCTTAAAATTAATTTTCTTGGCCTATGAAGGAGACTGAAAGCGCAACACTTGACGGCAGTATAGATGTATTACTTTACACATTTCAACATATTGGCCGTACAATGGCGCATGGTATAAATAAACTCGTAAAAAAAGTTTTTTTAAAACCAACGGTTTTATTTTAAAGTTCACTAAAAAGTAAAGAACTCGATTGGACAACGGGCATTTGACGACATCGTGACCACAAGAGACACGTGGCACCTGCCTCTTAGGCGAGGCGATTCCAGAGTTTAGGGACCACGGCGTTTTTGACCTACCCACGTAAATATATAATTAATAAGCAGTCCATACAAAATGTTAATTGATTTAAAAGAGCCAATTAATTGATGAATTGATGCCGATTTTGATACAGGCATGCAATGTCACCGAATCTGAGTACGTGTGCAGAATTCATTGGACAACAGGAAGTAGTCTCTTTGGTTCTTTGGGTAAAGTCACGTAGGTATAAAATAAAATAAATCACGACGTTTCGATCGTAACACAAGCGGTCGTTCTCAGGCGGAAAAAAAAATATAATCCAGCAGTGGAACTGCTGAACCAGCGAGAGAGCAGTTACAACAAGATGTTATATATGTGGCGATAGGCAAGCAAGCGGGTTCTGAGCGGTAAAGGAAGTAGACTATATTTTGATAACAAGATTTAACCACGACAAACATAGGCGTCTGGTTAAGTAAAACCGTTGAAAAAATAGCAACATTTTCGCAATTATTGTTTTATTTTCCCGAGATTCGCAACCCCGGGCGGAAAATCTTGTGGTGGTGGTGGTGCGACAAAATCAGATGTCGCGATGTCGAAGCAGTCGGAAAGCGAATGTTACGAGCAGCTAAACATGAATAAGCTTCACGGTCTGTTGTCGTCGAGCAGCACCCAGCCTGATGACGATTGGCTGGTTTCGTGTTCCAGAGGCAAGATTTGACTCCTCGTGCCCGAGACTTGGTCGGACGGACCCTCGATTCAACGGACCCAAATCAACGGCCAATATTGACCTTTTTTAAAATCAAGTCTCAGAAGACTAAATAAACATTTGAATCGCATCAAACTTGGCGATGACAGGGTCATTAAAAAATTGAACCCCCAACAAAAAAAAAAAACATTTTTATTCCTGCTTCAGCAGTCTGCCTGCTGTATTTTTTCACCTGAAGACGATTGCTTGTGTTGCGATCGAAACGTCGTGATTTTTATTATTATATTTATTCTATCTTCGTCACTTTACCGAAAGACCCAAAGAGTATGAATTCCTGCAATCACGAAAGCTTTAAGTCACATTTTATTTCATTTTGGACTGTTGTATGCGGACCGGTGTGTTGTGCTCAACCGGCGTACCGCCAATACGTCCATATATACCAGATGTCCTGGCAAGCCAGTGGTGTGATACACAGCAAGAGATATACATTTCGAGTATGCACACTTATTTTCAAGCGTAGCATTAATTACAAACTCTTATTCCCCCCCCCCCCCGCCCTCCAGTGGAAGAGGTTGCGTCAATTTGTAACAAAGAAATGCATTCGCCATGGGAGACTTGAACCTGCGTTTATTGCCGCTGCCGTGACAGTGCCAGAGCGTGAATCACGGAATTATCTCGCGGGTCCCCGTTACATTGCGGCTGCATAACAACGGGGTTATGAAATACTACATTTTCTTCCCGTGACACCTCGCGCATACATCAGACGCACTAAACCGTTCGACCCTGAATTATTCATATCATTTCGTAGACGCATTTATGCCAGTTAAAATCGAATGCAATGCTCGTGTGTAATGTTTGAGGACTGCCTGGCCCACCCATTGCACCGAGTAAGCCTTTAATTGCAGAAGTAAAGAGAAGTCACACGGGGAACACATTCCGACCATGAGGTTGGCTTGGGCCGGTGTTGCAAACAACTTAAAAGCAGAAAGTCACCAAACAAACCACAACAGAAATTCACCCGATGCCATTAGGTAGTAGACCTTCTGAAATCATTTAAATAAATTCACACGGACACTTTCGCCCACGCGGTTACGCACAGATTCCTCGAATCGCTCCGAAGCCTGCATCATTTCGTCTTACAGTGAGTCTCGAGATTGTCGTCAATCGTCTTGACAGCATTTTTGCCACGTGGGTGATCCACCCCCCCCAAAACAAACGCTGGTGGAAGGCCCTCCCGCCCAAGGCGAGCGCTCGAGAGCTCCTGCAGAGGGCATCGTGGCCAACTCTTCCACGCCGGCGAGGTGTATTCCAAGAAGGGGTACTCACACTTTATCCCACCCACACGTGGCCTTCAGATCGGGTGAACTGTTGGTTGTGCACTGGACAGAGGCGGGCACCCAACGCCCTCGTGTGCTGTGCTGGCAGTCATAGGTGCTCGATAACGGCACTTGCCCTAACAATTATAGATTTGAAGCTTTCGTGACTGCAAGGATTCATATTCTTAGGTTTTTTCGGTAAAGTCACGTAGGTAAAAATTTGTAATTAATAAAAGTAAAATAAAAATAAAATAAAAATCACGACGTTTCGGAGGCAACACAAGCTTCCGTCTTCAGGTGGAACCGTTACAGCACGATAGCTGTATCAAGTGATAATTTTATACAACTATTATAAAAAAAATTTACCTACGTGACTTTACCGAAAAAACCTAAGAATATCCCTAACAATATTTGAAGGCTCTATAGGGGATCTTTGTCTTTGTCCTGTGTGCAAGTGTTGCACAACTGCCATGCCAGGATATGGAACCAGCGATGTCTGGATTGCAATGAGAGTGTGCTAACGATTACGCAATAGCAGCCTGCAATCACATTCCCATGACAACAGCCATAATCTCCATTGACTTTCCATGAAGTGTACTCACTTTATTTACCCCAGAATGGTTGATGGTCTGAGTCGTTTCTTAACTCGGACTTTAACTTCTAAACTGCCCAATGTAAGTTGAACCAAACAGCATAAATATAATAATGAACTATTTCCAACATATTTATACACATATTCTTGGTTCTTTCGGTAAAGTCACGTAGAAGATAAATAATAAAATAATAAGAATATTAAACAATAAAAAAATTATTATCGTATTATTTCCCTTCTACTTGACTTTACCGAAAGAACCAAGAATATGATTCCCTGCACACGTAACAACAACAACAAAGCCATGGGGTGATGTTGATAAAAATATATATTAATTAAGTGCTTGCGCATAAAAATTGCCGAAACATCACATCGAAATACAACAAGTACACGTTTCTTTTAAAGTCTGTGCCCATGAGTGCACGTGAAAAATGTTCACCGATTTTTTTTTTCGATGCCAAAAAGAAAGTGGTGTCTCGGGTGTTTTAAGCAAAGGCAGCCTCCCCTTTGCTTTGATCTCCTGAATTCAAGGTCGCCGAACCTGAATGTTCACAACTCTTTCAATCGCATCCAATTCAGCGCAGTGAAAGTTGACGGATGAGCGTTTTTTTTTTCATTTTTCCCGCATATGTGGTAGGAAACTCACTGAGTCCCGCGGCCAACGTTCTTGATGTCCCGCTCGATATTTTTTAGGAATGCTGCGAGACTGGGTTTGGGAGTAATGATTAGCTGCGTAAGGCACTAACTACCGTTAAGAGAAGGTGCGCCTTACCCATCATCAGCGTCTGTTTCCGCAATAATCCTGCTGTATAATAGTGCCCTATATTTCTGAAATAACCCTGTTGTATAATTGTGCCCTATATTTCTGAAATAACCCTGTTGTATAATTGTGCCCTATATTTCTGAAATAATCCTCCTGTTTAAATGTGCCCTCTATTTCTTAAATAATCCTGCTGTATAACTGTGTTCTATATTTATGAAATAATCCTCCTGTATAAATGTGCCCGAAATTTCAGAAGTAATCCTGCTGTAGAATAGTGCCCTATATTTATGAAAAAGTGTTTCGGACTGCTTCGGCTGAAATTAGGCCGAGCAAACAGCGCTAAAAGCGATCGTGTTATTTCAACAGAAGCAGATTACATCAGACACTAAAGTAAGCAAAAATTATGAAAACAAAGCACACAGGTAGCGGTAAACACTGTTATATTCATGTTATTTCTGAATGTGAGGTTTTATTTTTTGTCTTTTTATCAAAAAAGTCAAGTTACCGTGACTCGGACTCAAATGAGCATCATCAGAGTTATTTGGGTCTTGTGGTAAAGTCACGTAGATAGGTTGAAAGAAAATAACAAAAAATAACAAAAAAACTACGACGTTTCGATCACAACACAAGCGATCGAATCCCTGCAGCCACGAAAGCTTTAAGCTAACACCATCAGAGTGTTGCGCATCTTTGCGGGTAATCCTGAAAAGTCGCGAAAACGTCACGTTCGAAACACCTTGACAATATCGATGACGATGCTTCGTGACGATGAGAATTTGGTACTCCGTATTGCCAACGCTGGAGGGTGGTAGTCATGGAGTTATTTCTGGTGCCATTTTCATGATGCACGTTGAATCACGCATCAAAACATTGCCAGGTATTTACAAACGCGTGTGCAAACAGAACTGCAGCGTACTGGGATTCGGCTAGTAGGGGAATTGTTTGCCTAGATTCTCGCGAAGAGAGAGAGAGGCATGTAATTACTGCTCATTTTCTGGTTCATTTGGGGATGTTATTGCCACAGATGGCACAGCTGCAAAAACGGGCTGTGTCTCCCACTGCGCGGAAAGGGGAATTTAAAGCAGGAGTGCCGCGTGTGTTTTCTCTTTGTAGTTTAGCGGTTCTGCGGCGAGCCAAGCACGGGGCGCGCGTGTCACAAGCTGCACGTCAGCCATTTAGTGGAAGAGCAAAATAAAAAGTAAATATGTTTTATTTAACAAAGTAAAAAAAATTTTTTAATCATCAACAGACCAAAAGTGGATCAAAACCCGCATATAAAAATTTATTCAGTTTTTGAACTGAGCAGTAACAATATATCTCATCTTCGAAATGTAAAAGACGCCGATAATTAATTCATGCACAGTACCCCAATGTATTACTGTACACTGTGTATTGGCACGAAGGCTATCAGAGACTGGGAAAAGTCGATGAATACAATTGTATGAGAATCGGTGATACACGGCAATATATTTTAATCATTTAGGTTTTGTATTACTTACAAAAACATCTTTAAATATGGTTTAGAAGTCAAGTAAAAAAAAAGAACAAATGGCAGCCCTGTTTTGAATCCCGTGCAAGATGAAAGCCACGTCGGTTATGGGGGTGGAGCGACCATACTTCACCACAATGGTCAATGTGTGGTTAGTCTTCATAAAATCTGCACGATGATGTCTCGTGATTCTGTTTTTGCTATGTGTGGTGCACCACACACAGACTTCTCCCATTCCATCTCCCCAAGGCCTCTCCCGCAAGAGAGAAGTGTTATACTGAACGCGTTCTTATCTCATTTTAAATAAAAGCATTTCAAGGCTGTATTGATCGACACGGGACAGGAATGTACCCTTTTGCCCGTTGAGGTTGATTGTTAAGTGATAAAAAATGTATACATTATTCCATGTTTATATTTATTTGTACACCCAATTATAGAACCTGTTGTGTAATGTTCTACAATTTTCTGTTCATTTTAACTAACAATAATGTTTTATTTCAACGCATTACTGTATATTAAAAATACATTTCATATTAAATAATCTGTGTGCAATTGGCCGTCTGCAATTTATTGAGGATTTTATTATGGAACTATCATTTGAATATTGTCTGGTGCCTTTGGAAATGAGATGCGACTCCTAGTGAAATAAATTATATTACAAGTTAAAGGTGCAGCCCTGCAATTGCTTGATAATGCCACTGCTGGTGAAAGGGCCTCCTCTGGAGGGAGCTCTATAGAGAGATCCTCTCGAGGGAATTTTGGCCTACTCTTCCACGCCGACTAGATATCTCAGAAGAGGTGGTCAGTACCCACATTTTACCCCACCACACGCTACCCACCAGTCGACCAACTGTGGTACTCCAGTTTAAATTTCCGAGTATACAGTGGGTTTGTTTCAACTGCCACGCCAGGAGTTTGCACCAGTGACCTCTGGACTCTAAGTCTAGTGTGCTGACAATTACTCGACTGAAACATCTCACGTTATTATTATTTAAACACGATAGCAGCATTTTTCAAATTACGTCAAAGTCAACGTGTCATTGGCGGCAGGCAGTTTCCCCAGACGACATCTCCTGCTCACTTCACACAAAGCGGTACTTATTTTACTGAACACCGGAGGGATAATGGCTTGCGATGGCCACAGTCCGGGAGTCAAACTCACGATTTTCCGACTTGCGAGTGGAGTCCCGTGACCACAGCGCCAGCCTGCCAAGCGACCGTACACTTACGGCTCTTTTGTCAATCCACTGCTGGATGAGGGCCTCCTAACGCCATGCAGAGACATGGGGGTTACGTGAATACACTTCACTACGCTGGGATGTGAGTGGGTCGGTGAAAGCGGGGAGCATAGACCTGGGATCATAGAAGAATAGCACAACATTGGGCTTTTCTGCCGTGCGCCTCTGCTGCCCACAACATAGCACCACAGCCTGTTATGTCCGCTTACGCGGCCGTCTGGAACGCCCTTCCTTCCAGTGTTAGGAAGCCACTGGAGCTATGCACTTTTCAATCTCGAGTGAAACCGCACTTCTCTGGAACCGCTTTTTGTGTTTAGTTTTTTTTGTCCTTCTCCCGCAACCTCCGATGTGCACGGTTGGCTACGTACGGTGCAAAAGAGATTCAACATACGTAGGCCAAATGCCATTTGGCCAGTCGTAATATTGCACAGAGGTAAACCGGGATGGCGTGTTCTCCTCTGTGGGTTTACAAGATACAAAAAAATAATAATTCCCCGAGCTCCTGTTATTGAGACTGAGGGAGAGGCACCGCAGAGAGCATTGGCACTCTCGGGCAAGCTTTGCTGAAATTGATTATGAGGATGCTATCGGGGAAAGTGGCTATAAAAGTGAATCCATCAGCAAAAAAAAAAACCCAGCTACTATCAGGACTCAATTTGAACGCAGAGCTTGGCCTCAGCGTGTTTGTGAAGGCTGCAGTGACGCTCTTGGACGAATCCGATAAGGATGTGACGGTTGTGAGCGTGGTGCAGTGTTCGCGTGATGAAAGTCTGCAATTGTAGTATTTGATGAAGGAGGAAATTATAATTAGTATGAAGGTAAAAGTAATGTTGATTATGAGTATCAAATGGTAGTAAGGATGACGTATATGCAGTGACAGTGATAATCGTGCAAATGATAATGTTGGTGATGGAGATAGTTACAATTATTGTTACAAGAATTAAATTATAATGACGAGACCAATCGTGCCGTTGACAATGATTATGGTTGTCGAGATGCTGTGGTACATGATAACGATGTAATAAACATGATTCAATGATGACAATCGTGTCAAATTAAGAGAATCACCCATCCAGATAGCTAATTAATACTATTTTTTAAATTAATGATTTGAACTTGCAATGCACCGCAACAGAATTCGCTCACTCTCGACCAGAGAGAACAACTCAGAGGCGCGTGGAACCACAGACGATGAACAGGTGCCAACAATTGCCCAAGCTCTGAAATCCTCTATATATTAAGGTCTTATCGGCCAATGTACGTGCTTACATGTGGGAAGAAACTGGAGCACCCAGAGACAACTCACGCATGCGAGGAGGCAACACTTGGTCCCAAACAGACGGGACAGATCAATATTGGTCCACTTTTTTCCGTACACGCCAGGGTATGGCACCTCCTCGACTCAACATTGGCATGAGTCACAGACTCTCCTTGCCTTCACGGTGCGTAGCCCCCACTGCCCGAGTCTCAAGCCTTGTTCACGAGGTCCTGCATTAGGATGTTTGGCCAATCTCATAAATGAGCGTTTGGCTTCAGGTGGGAGAAAAAACAGAGTAGCTGGAGTAAACCCACTGATACGAGGGGATAAACACTCAATGCTTCACACTGTTAAATTAAATCTGCTGCTGTAATGACACCTTCTGGTCTGATATTCTCAGGCGGACTCCAATCCACACATGACCAAGGCTCAACACAGCTTAACCTTTCAACGTCTGACAAAATTGGATGCATTCTGGGAGTTTGGTTGGAGGCAAAGTGTTATATGACCTTTTTTAAAATATAAATATAAAAATTATTGACATGCTTTGCCCGATGAATGCCTCCCAACTCCATTTGGGTTTCTTGATCATACTTCACCACGCTGGTCATTGCGTATATCTGTACACCACGGGGAAGCATTGCCATCACGGTGCAACTGTGTGTTACTAACTAGACTTTCCTGCGACACCCAATTAAACCGGCCGTGTGCCACTCATCACGCTAAAACTCTCGGCTGAAACGAGCGATCTAAACGCAAGCCCGTCTGGCTTTAGAGTCACCCCTGCAGTGAGTGGCTTAGGAGTGCTGCTTGCGAACGCCAAATGACTTCGGATCAAAGTCAACTTGCGCACTTAAACGTCCGTGCAGAGAGAGAACAAATCAGAATCCGCCTGCCCGCTTAATGGTGATGGTACGGCACAAATCGTCAATCCGTTTGTGTTTAATATACCGCAGTCATCAAGAAAGATTGCCACTTGTTTCTCATCGTAACGAAAAAAACAGACCCCCCCCCCCAATCGTGACCGGGCGAGTGGTGAATTGATCACGTGAAGGAAGAGGCAGGGATGGATCTAGCAACTTCTCGAGTTGGGGGGGGGGGGAGAGTCTCAACATCTCAAGTTTTTTAAACAAAGCTCTACGTTATAATAATAATAATGAAGAAACAAAAACATTCACCGTATTTTCTCTGGTAAATATCAAATAAACAAAAATGTCCACGGTCTCTAGGAGGGTGGGAGGGGAGGCGGCAATTTCCTCCTCCATGTGAATAAAAAAACTACATTTCATAAGGCGCCTTTCGAATTGGTAATCTTCATCACCACTACCCCGCCCCCACTCCCATCATCCGCCGCTATAGGGAAGACGTCGGATGGAGAGGAATGGCGACGAAGGAGGCCATGAAATCAGAAGATGTATGTTGAACTTCTTTCGCACCCTATGTAGCCAACCGTGATAATTGGGTGTGGGGGAAGCACACCAATCTAAACCCCAATATCAGTTCGAAAGAGATGAGTTTTCAATCTAGATTTGAAAGTGCATAGCTCCAGTGGCTTCCTAATATCGGAAAAGAAAGCATTCCAGACGGCCACAGAAGCGCACTCATAGACCAGAGTTTCGATTTAAAGCTTTCGTGACTGCAGGAATTCATCTTCTTGGTTCTTTCGGTAAAGTCACGTAGAAGGGAAGTAATAAAATAATAAAAATAATAAAACATAATAAAATAATTCTCGACAGACCTGGTTTCACCTGAAGACGGCTGCTTGCGTTGTGGCCGAAACGTGATAATTATTTTATTATGTTTTATTATTTTTATTATTTTATTACTTCCCTTCTACGTGACTTTACCGAAAGAACCAAGAAGAAGACCAGAGTTTGTTCAAAGTTATAAAATGGTTTACATCTGGCCGGAACGCTTATATGATTCCCATCACCAGTGAACCAAATAGCGTGCCTACCATGACATGTGACGGTAATGGTGTGAGAAAGCATGTAATGCCCTCTTCAAGTTACGAGTATACAAATACAGCATGCAGAATGACTTGATTCAAACTATGACTAAACTATTTTAATTGTACTAGGTAAGACCCGCTGAGCTCTATAGCTCTCTTTTTAGAAGCGACCTGGCCACAAAAGTTGGCTCAACCAAGCGGCTTATCGCGTGGAAATGTATAGCAGCCAAATACTCTGAACGCGTGACGTCGATTCTAAATGTGAAGGGGAAAACCGGAGGACCCGGAGAAAAATCCACGCGACCACAGCGAGAACACGCAAACTCAAAATATACAGCCGTCATGATCGGGATTGAACCCACTAACCATCCTGTATACCAGGCAAGGTAGTTAACATCTTGCCACCGTGGTGCCCCTATTATTGTGAGATTGTTTGGCTGGATTGCACTGTGATTAACGAGTATGCAGTGATGAACGCCCTTTAATCCCAGCGGAGTCAATTAAATGAGCACAGCACTGAGGGATTTCAACGGTGGCTGTTCTATTGAATGCCAGACAAGGAGGTTGAATGTGGATCTTCCAATATTGGGTCAATGCCAATAGGGGGAGATTAGTACCACGCCCGATCTTCACTTGCGCATGGGAGAGGCCTTCAAAGATCCGTGGCATGATTTAATTTTTTTTTTTTAAATAACAAATAATTCTGTTCAAGTGTCATCGAGACTAATTTTGCTCCATTTCACGCGGTAGATTTACCGCGGCTCAAAGGCGTTTTCTGGCTCACGGATTTAGCGAGAAGATTTTTTTCGCATCGTCACTTTTCCTGGAAATGTTTTATCCGTGGGAAAAGGCAAGAAGAAAAAAAAAATTGTGTGCATATAAATAAATAAATGGTTCATTTATTTCACGGAACACACATTTTCACCTCGACGGGGGCGCTGTAATGACCACTACTGCAAGATTTCACTTCCCACCGTGGCACTCAATGCCAGGAACACGGTGGACGGAAGATTAATGCCGCGCATTCAACAACCAGCAATCACCAGAACACTCCGCACACAGCAATTTGGCGGAGATTTTCATCCGAGCAAAATATATCTTTTGAGAAACTGTATTTTACCAAATGGCCATACTACATTTCCCCTAATAATGCAGAACAAAATAACTACGTGTCCGATAGTAATTTGCTTTGCGCAATGAAAATGCTTTGTGCTGATACAATGATAACTGACGATGGTGAATGTTGTGACGGAGGATAAAAATCATGAAAATTATGATGATGATGATCATAATGACTACTTATGATGATGCAAATACGTTTCATAATCGTGTAAATGGATGACAATTACGTAATTGATTATTGTAATAGTGGCGATTGAATTAATATTTCACGCGTAGGCTTTAGCGACCAATATCATCCATAATAGAGGATTTTTGGGTTAGATCGCGTAAATATATAAATGTGTCGTTAAAACCCGCCACCACCCGACACAGCCAATTGGTAAGGTTTGTCCCTTTAACAGAACGTGCCAATTCGTCACTAGTACAGCACACCGGTGTGTTGGAGAGCCAAGCCACAACATTTACAATCTGAGTACGACGTTTCGCCAGTAGCTTGTCTCTCCAACACACAAATAAAATGACAACGATGAAAATGACAATTTTATAAAACGCAAAACACGATAATTAATACACTACCATACTTAAAGTTAGCCGATTGATAAGTTGCGTGCTGTGGGTTAAAAGTGTGGGTATGACCAACTCTTCCAACATGTCTCGTCAATGCGAAGCATAGACACAAGCATACACTTCATGCTCACTCTCGTGATGGCGCTTCCACCAGCAGTGGTGTTCACAAGCAATTTCAGGGCTGCTCCTTTATCCAATAATCGAGCATCCTGGATACACCACACAGATTTCCAAAGCATCATTCCGATGGTTTCCTCGTTGACGTGCTTTCTACTCACACCCACGCATCGGCACGCTACAGTTTCAAGGCAAGAACAGACTTTCATTAATTTCATACTGTTTACATGCTACACAGCCCGTGAGTTTAATGAAGGCTCCCGCTGTGAAGGAGTCAATTTAGCGCTAATCAGAGGACTGCGCTCCATCCCGTGTACGGGGATGAATGGCCAGATGGCTCCCGTATTTCACACAACTCGAAAGTCGAGTGTGGTACATAATTCAATAGCTTCCTGCCACCGCACCGTTCGATAAGGGAAACATTCCTTTGGGGGGGCGTGGGGGGGGGTGAAGGTATTAATTAATATTCTGGGAGAACTTCACAAGTTTGCGGGGGCTATACTTGACAGCTGTGAAATCTGTCACGCATTTAATTCGAAGGACGCAGGAGCCCGCCATTGCTCGTCAGTATAACCGGCGCTTTATACGCGCAGATTTTTGTTGTTGTTGTTGATCACCAATTATTTTCAAATTCAAGGATGTGAGTGTTGATAGGCAGGTCCTGTGCAGTGGGTTAAAGCGTGGGTACACTCACCTCCTTTAATATGCCTGGTCAACGTGGGAGAATTAGGCCACGTATATTCTAGAAGGGGATCTCTGGGGGCTCAGTATGGCGGGAGGCCCCCTTTCCACCAGCAGTGTGATCACGGCTGGCTGGCTCTTGCTTGGCAGTCATATATCTCACGCCGAATTCGACAAGTGTTTTGGCATCATTTATTTACAGAGTTTAAACAAGCTTGGGGTGACCGAGAGGAGAGATTGGGAAAATGTGACTGTACCGCCTTGCCTCTGATGGATAGAGGCAAGGCAAGGGGGGTGGGAGGGGGGTAATAAAGTTGCACCATTGAGAAAGTTAAGAAATGTTGATTTAAAGCTTTCGTGACTGCAGGGATTCATATTCTTGGATCTTTCGGTAAAGTCACGTAGAAGGGAAATAATAAAATAATAAAATATAAAACAACAATTTTTATTGTTTAAAATAATACAAATATAAAACAACTATTTTTATTGTTTTATATTTGTATTCTTTTATTATTTCCCTTCTACGTGACTTTACCGAAAGAACCAAGAATATAAAGTTAAGAAAGTTGCACCGTTGTTTCAACTTCCGTGTTGGGAGATTGAACCGGCAACCTCTGCATTGCAAATCGCTCCGACGTGGAACAAAATCAGTTGCGTGCAATTACGTTACGCGATTTTCCAGCGAGCACCTATTAAGGCTGTCGTGCCAATCGAAGGGGGGATTTGGCCAGAAGTTTCCAACGGCCGCGTTCTTCTCTCGAGTGCTGACGCTCCACACCGCACTCAGTGCTCAACAAATGACGGGGTTGGTCGAACTGAAGCCCAGAGTCACAGGCATCGCTCTCAATGCAAGTTGTGCATGGCCAGGAATCGAACCCAGGTTTCTAGGGGTCATGGCGTGGTGAGCTAACCACTGCGCCATCACTCTCTACGAAAAAAAACAAGACAAAAAATCCCCTCTATGACTGAAACAGACTTTTGGATCAATTGCTGTGTGCGAGCACCTATGAAGCAGGTTGGCTACGTACGGAGCGAAAGAAGTTCAACACACACGCAAGGCCAGCACTGTACACGAGGGGATGGATGGTCAGCACCACGCCAGACCTATTATACACACACACACACAATGGATATAGATAATGGCTGCTTGAATAACAAATATTCGATATACGACGACCAGATGCATTGCTGCCGCCAAATGCCGCTGCTGTTTGTTTAGCACATCAAAGTGCGATTTGGGCTTCCCATGATGCCGTGTCA
Organism: Entosphenus tridentatus; assembly: GCA_014621495.2. NCBI lineage: Eukaryota > Metazoa > Chordata > Hyperoartia > Petromyzontiformes > Petromyzontidae > Entosphenus > Entosphenus tridentatus. Next base: position 3,753,745 of record CM025651.2, read on the forward strand.
GTGCCTGGGGGGGGGCTGCTGGCACGGTGCTGAGAAGCAGCGAGGGGACTCGATGGCTTGGAACACATGTCAGCATTTAACCCTCGATCCCATGTGCTCGCTCGCGCGTGCTCAACGAGCATCACTCATCACGCGATGGCATTGCTTATCTGCTTTAGCACCATCGTTTCGTGCAAGTGCCTGAATTGCTTTCGTTCAATATTCTCTGGCTCAAGTGGTGCTCTTTACAGAGAGGTCGACTGGCACTTGGAAATTTGCACCTTAAAAATCACAGTTGTCGGGCTCAACTTGGCTCATTATCCCTACAGAATTATTAGAGTAGTCAATATTGGAAATTAACTTTTTTTGTATTGACCCCTCGCCATGGGAATGGAGAATGACCACACCGCTGGCTTGGAGCCATCGATGAAGATGACCAATGCCCATTTGTTCGGTGGAACACGGGAAAATCTTAACCAAAAATGTGCGATGGATTTCAGCCGGAAAAATCCACAATCAATCAGCAACAACGTCGGAAATCTTCATTCAGCCAATCAAGACTACGCTGAAAATGACGCTGTGTGGGACCATGAGATATGGAAATGGCTGTGAGGCCTTCATACAGCAGTGGATGTATTTTACCTGAAGATGCATACTACTAAACACCTTAATTTATAGTGTGATTTTAACTCTAAAACCCATCATCACTCTGGGTTCGACAACTCAACGGTGGCTATCCCATGGAGTCACTTCCTTCCACAATGGCAATGTCGAGTTCACACCGATATCTCGCGACTGCCAGTGGAGAAGAGCAATGCGCTCTTGCACCCTTGAGATAGGAGACCCTGATGTTGACGTGCTCTGTCTTCAAGATAATGCTTGCAGCATACAGCAACGTCTTCGCGTGTTGAGTGTCTAGAAAACGCGAGTTAATTGCTGTAGGTTTGCTTGCAATGCGCTTGATTTGTGTTTAAGGAAACAAGCACTGGACTCCTGTAGTGAGGAAACCCTTCGGTGTCCTCTTAAACGAAAGTGAACACACACACACAGACACACACTGCAATCCTTAAAAATCCCTCTGCCTGCATTCGACCAAAATGTAGGGTGCAAATGAAAGTGACAACATTCCGTTGGAATCGCTTTTTTCGCAACCATTAATATGCAATGCGCAGCGATGAACTTCCGACATTAGTGCACGGTGTGACACATTCTTTGGCAATAAACTTACTGAAATAAAATCAAGGCAGCTGTGTAGGTCGGTTTGGGACGTTTCTCCTGCTACTCTTGGGATATTCAACGAGTCGCTCTGGCTTGGCTCTCCGACACACCAGTTTGTGCTGTACTGGTGATGAATTCATCTTCGTGGTTTTTTCGGTAAAGTCACGTAGAAGGAAAGTCATAAAATAATAAAAAGAAATCATAATAAAATAATTCTCACATTATTTTAAATAAATCATAATAAAATAATAAAATAATTCTCACATTATTTTATTATGATTTATTTTTATTCTTTTATTACTTCCCTTCTTGTTTTTTTTAGGTAAAGTCACGTAGAAGGGAAGGTAATAAAATAATAAAAATAAATCATAAT
>CM025651.2:3755714-3776351 GCA_014621495.2 Entosphenus tridentatus
GGGGGGGGGGACACAGGCAAACTCCAAAAACATCACGGGCCTACTCGCTGTACTCAGAGCTTCCCAGAGGCTCCCAAGAGGCCCGTAGCAGAATGTCGAAGAAGTGAGTGAGTGAGAAAAACACAAAAGAAGACGGGCCCAACGCGAGGCCCTCTTTGCGCGAGGCCCAGGGCATAATGCCACCCTCCCTCCCCCCTCCTCTGCCATTCCTGCTGGGCGGTCCCATCACGGCTCCGTGCGTGCGCGATGCACGAAGCCGGCCCCGTTAAGTCGCCGGCTCACGCGAGCGTTGCAACGCCAACCGAGTCCCCGCGTTAATGCGCACGAATGCGCAGCCGCCTCGATAAGGATCTGCGCAATGCGCTGCGAGAGAAAAGCGCAAAGGACAAACCCCCCCCCCCCGCCTAAGTGCTTCACGTCCGTAAGGGGGCATTCAGATGTAATTAAATTGATCCCCTCAGTGAGGCTGGCTCGATGCCATCTATTTTCTCAAAGTGCTCGGCTTCCCATTTAAAAGTTCCGCACGCGATTCCCGTGCCACGGAGAGGATTTTTCACTTAACGGTTTTAATATTGCAATCACGCGCACATTTATTGAGACGATGGCTTTTAATCAGCCGCACAAAAAGGGAAAAGTGCATTCGCCGCCATCGCGACGATTCCAACTGCAAGAAGGTAATGTGCATCGCTCTGGAAACCATGTGTAACCGCACATTTTAATGGACTTTAATCAAACCTCCACTCCCTACGGTGCTGTCTAATTTATGACGGGTGGGAGGGGGGGGATGGGATGGCCAGAGGGAATGTGGATGGTTAGGACCGTGGGGCATTGCTGCATTAAGCAGGGAATGAGGCACGAGGCCCCTGAACTCAGAATAGCCGTGGCACTAACAGCTCGTGCCCAAAGGCCTCTCGTGACGTGAATAAACCCGCTAGCCGCCTAACCAAGGATAATAGCTATGCAATGATAATAATAACAACATAATTGAATAACAACAAAGTTACAATGAAGACTGTAAACGGACAGACACAAAAATACGCACGCAATAAAGTAAGTATTTACGGAAAGGAAATGAGAGACTGAAAACATCTCCGGTTGGCACGGTTGGCTAGGTAATTTTACCTTTCCTGCCCATTAAACAGGGGTTTAAGGCTCTAAAGAAAGCTGTCTCTGGTGTAGACCAACCAGTTTCAAAGACAATGCATATATTACCAGAGTATGTGTGGTTTGCATTTTCACCACAAGCACTGTGTGTGGTTAATGCAGACTTGATTCCTTGCAAAAGTTTCCTGTTTGATGTTTGAACATCTTAACACCTGTTTTATTTTGATTTAAAGCTTTCGTGACTGCAGGGATTCATATTCTTGGTTCTTTCGGTAAAGTCACGTAGAAGGGAAACAAAAAAATATATAAAAAATAAAATTGTATTGTTTTATGTATTTATTATTTTATAAAAAAGTATTGTTTATATTTTTATTCTTTTATTGTTTCTCTTCTACGTGACTTTACCGAAATAACCATGAATATACCTGTTTTATTGCCAGAAAGTGGTAACACCTATCCTTATACATACATGATAACCGACACTGGCAGACGTCTTGATGTGCACAAGGCCGTGTCTTGGTCACCATTAACACGCCAAGCACGCGTCACCGTGGCGAGGTCTAGCGGAGCCAAAAGGTTCGCACCCTCATTTGAGCCTAAAGGCTTCCCGACAAACCGAGTAGCTTCGGCAAAATGACAGCTGCAAAGGAGGTGCTTTAGATGGCTGCCTGCGAACCACGACAGTGTCGTCAAACAGATTTTTGTTTCTCCTGCATCGAGACAGAGGCTCACATACGTGGTCGCAGGCCATTCACAAAGCAAATATACAGAGTGCTCTGCTATTATCATCATCATCATCTTTATTACCACCGTCACAAATAGACAGCATGTAGCAAGCGTGCACTCTTCGACGAGTCCCACCTGGCACTTTACCACAAACGAAGTTTGCATCTCAATCGTAGACGTCAAGGGCAGCTGTCCATTCAATGCAGAAATGAGTGTTTGCCACGCGTGCCCTAGGCCTCCGCCACCCACCAGATGTCCGAGCGGAGAGAAGCTGGCAGCCCAGGGTCAACCACGAGCGAACACGCATGCCCTAAACACCGGAGTGTTTTAGCCACCTGACACTCTGTTCGTTGCTGCAATGCTTCTCCGTCACGTGATTTGGCGGAGGGTAGCTGTTGCCAGCTGCCCCGTAGCGTCGTTCACAAAGTTGTTTTTTTCCACATCCGCTGATCCCGCAGTAATTGGACACTTTTGGCCAGTGCCAACTGTCTTCAAATCCACTTTGCTCCATGTCTCCTTGTGCCGAATGCACACTGCTCTTGTCCAGGCAATGGCAGTTTTCCAGTCGTGCATCACGAGTGATTAAACTCAAAGCCCAACTTAGAAACTCGCGTATCAAAAGCCATTACTCGTCACATCTCATTCAAGTCAACCATCTCATCATCGGCCGCGATCAATCCACTGCCGATTGAAAGCCTCCCCAAGCGGTCACCATCACTCGTAATCCTGCGATGTAGCGATCCACCAAGCACCTGCATATGAGTCAATTTCATCGCTCCATCTCTGAAGAGGACGGACTCTCAATCGCGTTTTTTCCGTCAAACATCGGCCATTACCCCTTCTCACGATGCTGCTCCCTGCACAGCCACACTATTTTATTGACAGCTGAGATGAGTCTATGACCAGCGCATGCTCTCCAATTCAAACGTTCCTCTTTCTGTCTCAATGTATTCCACGCACGCACCTATTGTATGCACGTCCGTTCAACTTATTACGTAGACAACCGTACCACATAGGAGGTGCGGGGGGAAGGACAACAAACTAAACACAAACAAACAGTTCTAAAGAAATGAGTTTTCGATCAAGATTTAAAAGTGCATAGCCCCAGTAGCTTCCTAATATCGGAGGGAAGAGAGCATGCCAGACGGCCGCAGAAGGGACACTTTAAAGCGTACGATCCAGTGGCCAACTTTATTCGCTTGCTCGTGTATGCTCCTTGACGAGATCAGCAAGGTATTGAGTGGTTCATTCGGGGCAAGCACTCTGTGTGTGCAATGAGAGTGACCTTACAACGTTCCTCGCCGTGTCAATGCAACAAATCGTTGATCTTCCTCGACTGTGTTTGACCTCGATGCGCTCCTCCGGAATTCGTTCCACTCTAGACCACGTGTCCAAACCAACGGGGTTGGTTTGGACACGTGGTCTAGAATGTGGTCTAGAATGTGTCTCTTCGATCTTCTCGATCAGTGTCTCAATGTCACATCTTGTCCCCCCCCACCACCCCCGGCCATTCTCTTATTGCTCAACTTGTTCACTTCCTGTAGCCCAGAAACTCTCTGCTCGAATTGTCTCGAGTCTAGACACTCTCGCGATTCTATTCAGCCAGCTAATTTCTGTTGTTTTTTTTCTTTCAGGATTTTTCTCGAGTTACAGAATTTGGAGTCATGCATCAGTATCGGCACAAGACCAAACACAGTTCCCCTTGGGCTTAATCTTCCACCAAGCTCGCGGTCCAACCTAAACCGCATCAGCACAAACCAGGACAGATGCGGAAACCTGATGCACAAATGGGAAATTAAAAACTCTCCCGTGTGCGACTGTGGTAATGCAGAACAGACTGTACAACAGAAAGACGCGATGCCCGATACACAAATACAAAGGAGACGTCACAGCGATACGCTCCGCTGTTCCTGACGCAGTTATCTGGCTTGATCGCCTTAAATGTGAAATTGTAGTCGTAGCTCTGAATCTACATCAGCCTTGCGAAAGAAGAAAATGTCACAACTGTAGTTTCATACGGCTTGATTCGAGTTTGGGCGTAAATACCTCGAGTTGACCATATCTACTTGAGATACCTCGGCAGAAGCACACAGCACAGCAGGTAATACACAATGATTGAACGCTCTCCTCTTTAGGCACATGGATCTTCAGTCTGCCTTCAATAACTCTCCAAGATATGCATATTGGGAAACAATGAAAACCCATGTACAGAAAAGATCATCCATACTCAGACTGCGTGACTACATTTCCAACGTACATATGAAAAAATGAACCCGTAAAAACTAAGATTTTCACTATAAATGCTTTATATGCGTGGCGGCTAGAGTCCTCTCGTCCTCTGGCTTGAGATGGCTGCCACCTATGGGTCAGATGATTGCATGCCAGCATTAAGCAATTGGTAATTAAATATAATATTTTTGTCCTAAAAAGTGTAACATTTTGGAAAAAAAATTTCACGAACATTAATTGTCACGCACAACGAGTCTGTGTGGAAAATGTCAGCTCGATTGGATCACGGGAAGTGGGTTAAAAAACGACCGAAAGATTTGCACGGTCGTAAGCAAGCAAGCAAGTGAACTTAATATAAAGGATTTAAAAAGGGCCGTCGCTTTATTGACAGCTATGTTGAAAAATTTGTTTTCTCTCCAAACAATTGATTTCATCATCAAGTGCGTTAATATATTTGCAGGGGGAAAGCATCCATCGCAGAATTGCTAATGGCACAGCGATCATAACATCCAATGGGAACATACTGTTACGAATGTGCGATAAAGGGCCGTTGCCCAAAACGTCACCTCTTACATGTGTTTTTAAGCCACAGCGTCATTATGTGTATGCATGTTTAACATCTTTCGCACCGCACCGTAGCCAACCGTGATAAGCGGAAGGTGGGCGTACGCGTCGAGTTCTCTTGCGGGTCAGACTATTGTGGTCTATTGGCTTCTCAACCTGGTTGAAACCACAAAAAACAACTCCAGGGAAAAGATTGGAGAAAGGCAAATTAAAAAGACGGCAAAAGTTATAGGCCGAGGATCAATGCGAGAAAAACAAAAGGCCGTGTACAGAAAATCCTCTCGCGCTAAACAATTGGAGACCTCTGCCATAGGGGACGCAACGAACCACTCTCATCAGTGCAGAGTCTCACACTGGACAAGTTAACAAATGTGCACGTGCGCATGTACGTTGAACTTCTTTCGCACCGCACGTAGCAGACCGTGCTAATCGGAGGCGAGAAGAAGAAAAAAATCGAGCGACAAATTAAATAAATGTATCGTCTTTCGGTGGCACTGTAGTAGTAGCAGCAGTGATCAATGGCAAAGGAGACCGATACTTATACGTGTGGAGTCAATGATTCAAAGGTAGGAAGCAGCAGAATATTAAAATATAAATCAAGGTGACATGAAAGGCAAGAAGATGCACTTCAAAGTCGTGCCAATGTTACGTACACATATTACAACGAGCAGGTTCCATCTCTCTGTGTACGCCTATTCAAGTTTTACACACACACACACAGCTGCTTAATTGGCTGGGTTACATGCTATATTCAGGATGAATTATTCATCCTGCGCAAATAATTGGTAAGAAGTACAGTATTACTAATTCATGTGCAATATGAGTCATTTAAAATTGCCAAATTATTCAAGTTTTAGACATTAAGTTTCTTCTTCCTCAAGCGAGCAATGCGCTGGAACTCTCATTCATCATGCCAGCAGTGGAAATTACACATTATCATGGCAGGAGCCAGTATGATGATCATTATCACATAATCACTTCCGACATAGTGCTACTTATTGTATTGTGCCTCAACAGGGATGATGTGCTTAAATCAACTCCCCTGGCAAAATTAGTTTTAATTGGCTGCTGAACAACTGCAAACTACAAACTATAAACGGCACTGCTGCTGCTGCTGTGTTTTTTGAAAAGCCAACGTTGCCCAACGTCAGGATAAAAAAAAGCAGAGTTGCGTCTGTTTCTTCCCGTTTATTTGTTACCGCCTCTTCTCCTTCGTCGCTGGGGATGTATTGAGCGGAAACTTTTTGATGAGAAAAAAAGCAAAGCCAAACTGTTTTGTAGGCTGTGGATTAAGTTGATATTAACCGCCGGGTCTTCTGATTGACCAGATGCCCCTCACACCGGTGACTTTTGTCAATATACAAATCTGGTCACACACACAATCACACCTACGGAATTGGAAGATGCTGCACGCCCCCCCCCCCCTAGCCCGCTTCCTCAATTTATCTTAAGGGAGGGAAAAGTGTACGTTGTAATCCAGTAGAGAATACGGTTCGTGTACTGAGAGGCGAGTGTTGAACTTATGCTACAAAATATTTAGCCCTGGGTTAAAGTTTACATTTAAACAAAGACCTGTCAAGGTGGACGCCTCCGAAGAAACACAACAACAAAAACAACAATGGAAAAAAACCCAAATCAATTGGCGAGTTTGCCCGCGTGACAACTTGATTTTCTCGGGTGGTGGAGAGTTATTTAGCTCGAATTGGCATTATTATACCGACATTATGTATCCCGCAATATATCGATTGTGAATTAGGATGAGACCACATTCGTTCAAGATTCAATCAGGATGGTAACCTGCTGCAGAATTACGCACACCCATGTCACTACTCCTCATGCAGCAGCAACAGAAACGTACATGGAAAACTAAAAAAAAAAATTACCATCAAAAGTTAACTCTCAACTGCCGAGGTAATAACTTTTCATTTCTCTACGAAGATGTGCACAGCAAATGCATCTCCTAGCAGCAGCAGTAGTTTTTTTCTCTTTTTTTTATTATTTCCAATTGTTTAGATATTCATTATATTTGAAAAATTCTGCTCAAAATCGAGCCTGTTGCGCAATCAATAAAAATGCCTTGTTCTCTGCATCACAAGTCCACTGGTGCGAATTTCCCAAGAGGATGTCAGATCAATCCTGCACGTTAACCCGCGCTGCGGGTCACGCTCCCACTGTTCTACAAGCATTATCAGATGTGCTGCAATTTTTTCAGAGTGCACGTCACCACTTTCATATACACAGACACGACAAACCGCAGATAACCTTTTTATCCATCACGATATGGGGGGGGGGACAATATCGCAGATCCTATTATCTGTGGGGGGTTTTCGCGAACGGACTCCACTTATCCCCGTGGGGAAAAATAATCACCGTTGATTGGACGCCGTTCCCCATTGACTTTTGGGTAATGCAGAGGATAACGGTGGATAATTGAAACTAATAATACATTGGGGCCACGGCTAATGGGAGTTTTCGTGGACCCTACAGCTCCCCAGGATAATTGAAATTGTGGGTAATAGGGTCGCGGATAATATGAGTTATCCTGTATAAAGCACACATCAGCAGAAACAAAATTCTGTCTCGACACATAAATAAACATGGGTTTAAGTCCATCATCAGCCCATTGGCTTTCCAGAGAAATGTTATCGCGCAATCATTCGATTAGGTCAGAAAACTCTGAGCCGGTTTTAATCTCCTGTGTCTCATCATGCTCATTATCGCATGATGAGCAGGGTATTACAAGTTGATCGTCAATGGTAAGCATTTGCAAAATGAAAACCCTTTTAGAGGCAAGCAGGCAATTGAGAGGTGTCATGTTTCTTTTATGAACCTACATATATTGATCATCATCATCATAAGCCATGGTTAATTCACTGCTGTAGGAAGGCTTTCTTCCCCCAGCCGCTGTTATCTCCCACAATCCCGCAAGGTAACGATTCCATCAGCACCTGCGCACGGGCTTATTTCCATCACGCCATCTGCTCAGTGGATGTTCCTGGCAGATGCCACTCCATCACGAATCTCCACCGTCGGCCATTATCTCTTTCAGCCACGTGGTCCTGCCCAAGTTGACTTTCTTCACACATCGTTTGGTGATGCCGCGTTTGCAAGCGGTGGTGCACAAGCACAAATAACAAAAGCCTCCAGCACATCCGTCCATAAGTCTACCTGAAAAGGACATATATATAGAGCACTGTATTTGGCGATGGTTAGGTTCATGGCCTTTATCTTTATAGCACGTAAATATTTACGTCACTTTTTAAAAATATATTTTCTATAAAGCAGTGTCATTGAGTTTTTTTTATTATTTAAATTCTGAGTAAAAAAAATATGTATTTAACAGGTGCACACTCGAAATATCGAAACGTTAAACTCAATCGTAATATGAAATGGCTCGTCTTGACGAGACCTATTGTGACCACGTGTTACCAATAGACGAACAGACGGAGCTAAAGCGTGAACGCTGCCACCCTCGGTTGGAGAAAAAAAACGAAAACAAAATTGGTACGTCAGCATTTTATCGGGCAGATGTTTCATTCTCTTGGCTTACAGTATAGCCTGAAGATACGTTTAATAATGTTTGAAAAGTTTAAAAGAACCAATTTCCCCCAGACGATAATGTATCGCGCGCAGCACGTCACAGCGATGAAACACACAATGTCAGACTTCAATTTAGAGCCACTCCGAGTATCTCAGGGGTCAATAAGGAGATATGTCCTATCAAAAGCTGTATGTACTCTCACACGGCAAGGAATGATTGTCAGTGTGCAAGGTAATGGCACGCTCTTTCCAGCTATTCAAAGTGATCGTTGCATGAACGCCGCTTCATTTGATACTGCCCACTCTGAGTGCACGCTCAGTAATAATAATAATAATTGTAACTACATATTCGTTTTCGCGATCATTGGTCGGGAGATCTGGAGAAATTGCATTAGCTCAAGACTTTGTTCAAAATGCGCCTCTTCGAAATTCCATCAAATCCGTATAATGTAGCCGGCTCCTCTCGAATCCAAATTTATTTCTATTTGTGTGTCGATCCTCTTTGCACCCGAACTTTTAAACGTCCTCACACAGTCGGCCACAAGGTTGTGTCAGCGTGTGTGCGTGCTTTTCTTTCCTTTCCCCACGATGTTTGTCATCTGCAATGATTTCCATTAAAAGCACCACGTGCTCCTCATTGCTTCTCAGCGTTGCCTGCAGGATATCGCGATTGCCGGCGGCGTTTAAGGTGACAAATTGACCCGGCCTCTTCCCCCAAATCATTGCCCAAATGTATAATGGGTAAAGGTGCAGCCCTGCAATGGCTTGGTCACGCCACTGCCGGCAGAAGGGCCTCCACTAGAGGGAGCTTTGGAGACACTCGCTCTCTCGAGCCGACTTTCGGCCTACTCTTCCACGCTGGTCATGCGTCTTGGAAGTGGTAGGAATACCCACACTTTATCCCACCACGCCAACCGTCGTGTGCCCGTTCACGATGCTGGCTCAACAGGGGGGGGGGGGGGAATTGAAGAAACTCTCTCGATTGTCGCACTGCGGGGGCTAGGAGATGTTAACTACCTCGCCAGGTATACAGGTGGTCGTTGGTTTCGATCGATAACCCTGATGCCTCTATATTTGGAGTTTACCAGTTCTCCCCATGGTCGTGTGGATCATTCTCTGGTCTTTCCGTCCAACATTTAGAGTCAACATCACCGCGTTTAGAGTATTTGGCTGCTATAAATGCCCACACGATAAGCCACTTCGTTGAGCTATCACTTGTGATGGATCAGGTCGCTTCTGAAAAAAGAGCTACATAGCTCAGTGGGCCTCACCAGGTAAAAAAAAAATTGTAATAAAAAACTGTAAAGTGCCACGATGGAAGATTTAACTTAATATAAACTGTATACAGTATATATATACATTGTAGAGCATAGCCCTGTAGCGTGACTTTGTTTAAAGAGAGGGGGGGGGGCACAACACAGGCAGCATGACCAAACTGTGAAAGATACGTGTCGCCAATATAAAACAATAATTTTATATTGTTATTATTTCATTGTTTCCCTTCTACTTGACTTTACCGAAAGAACCAAGAATATGAATCCCTGCAGTCACGAAAGCTTTAAATCAAAATGTTAACAGTTTATCATTTTTGTTACAATATTTCCTCTCCCCCCCCCCCTGATATTTTTATGAACATCGATATATATGCACTCTTAGTAGGAGCGCGGGGGGCGGGGGGCGCGGGGGGGGGGGGTGTTCAGCATCCTGCTGTCCCACGTGCATCACCGCACCGAGGATATTCCTGTCGTACATGCACATTGCAGCGCAGGCGAGTTTCAACTTCGTTCTTTTTTATCGTCTCCCCCATATCGAGTGCCCTTATTGAGCCGCTGTGGCAAGGCGTCGCAAAGCAATCCCGCACACTTTAGCCCGCCTCTGCAGATAGCGGCTTTTATTTGAACGGCGGAGGGTAAGTTTAGCCTTGCAATTTCCCCGCCTCTATGTGCGCATTTGACAAAAGCACGACAAATGCGCCCCCCTATTTAGCCTTAGAGATTTTAGGGTTTTAAAGGTTGCAGGATCACACGACGCACTCGTTTCTATTTGAATGGAAACGTTTGGCTTGCCACTTTACTTTCCAGAGCGTCTTATAAAATTCAGAGCGAGTTGAATTAGCGTAATGTCACGTGACGGGTCGTTTGGCCAGCCGCCTTTGTCTCGCCAGTGCAAGTGTTCGCGCAGTGCACCGGGCGATTATTTAAGGCTGAGCCAAGCTACGTGAGGCTGATTTCGTCCGACACGGTTGATCGTCCATAATAGAGGTTGTTTTGGGTTAGAACGTGTAAATATATAATGTGTCTCGTTAAAACCCGCCACCACCCGACACAGCCAACTGGTAAGGGTTTGTTACGTAAACAGAACGTGGCCAATTCGGTTGATGTTTTCTCGTAGGAGGGGCTGTAGCTGCTTTCTATTGACTCTATCCTGACCCTCAACAGGTAGTAAATAACTTGGGTCACGAATGATAGAGGTGTCATACGCAACATTTTTAAGCGTTTTGCATGAGACTCAAAATCAATGGACGCTTGGGTGACACATATACATGCAAGCACTTCCCTCTCGCGGGTTTAGACATCGCGGTTTTGCGCCAACATTTATTGTGGATCGACCATTCGCGGTTAAACGCGAGATTCCGGCACGCGTTCGTAACTGCACTGCCCGCGGTGAAGCTGCTATGGACGAATGTCTCGATCTTGTCTCCCAAGCGGGTCCATCGCGGGTCCCAGATCTCGTGGTGTTCCCAGCCTCCAAGTGAGGAGAGCAATCAGATTCAGCCCGCACGATGTTGATTACTGATAGTGTAACGTGCTGTACACGGATACGTTTACAGTATTGTCCACTACGTAATGCATTTACAATTCTATACATTTACCTAACAAGCTGTATTTGAATACGTGAAAACTCTAATCATATTTTGCATTAACAAAAATACCTTCCTGTTTAATCTGGATTCGAAGCTTTCGTGACTGCAGGAATTACTCTTTGGTTCGTTCGGTAAAGTCACGTAGGAAGAAAAGAAATTTAATATTAGAATACGACGTTTCGATTGCAACACAAGCAATCGTCATCAGGTAGAACTAAATTTAAGAGAGAGACAAAACACAGACACGGAGACACATAGACAGACACACACGCAGATAGATACAACACAATGGGAATTCCTAGATTGACACCATTGGCTGTATTGAGAAACAATATCATTACAAAAAATATTTTGTTTCCGGATAAAAAAATCCCCTCATAACTGTATTCATATCGTGCTGAAATAATTCGTGGGAAATAACTTTTTAATAATGTAACTCCAAGATCGTCGTCCCCAGCACCAGAATAGAAGGAAACTCCACGTATTTTTTTATTGTATAAATGCACCCCGGCTTAGCAACTCAATGGAGAACCACCGTGGCATTCACCACTTTAAATGTACCAATTAATGCAAAGCTCAAATGTAAATATGCATAACAAAGACCCACTGGGGAACTTCTAACCTTCATAATATTCTTCTACGTCTTTGAATGAGTAAAAGTCAGCAGGATTTTAGTTTTTTTTAAACCATTTACACAAATTTAAGTTTCGTGCATCTTTGTTGCTCAATATTAACTGGTGGACAAAAACGGACTCGGTTGCCAATCCTGGACCTGGAAGCACAACGCAGAGTAATGTTGACTTAAAGCTTTCGTGACTGCAGGAATCAATATTCGTTGAGTCTTTCGGTATAGTCACGCAGAACTATTTTTTTTTTACAAAAAATCTACGACATTTCAATCGCAACACAAGCAATGAATGACCCAAAGAAGACGAGTAATTTTTTTTTTAATTTTCTTGCTGCGGATTTCACACCTGATGATGATTGCAGTCGAAACGTCGTGAGAATTTTTATTGTTTTATATTTTTATTACTTTATTATTTCCCTTCTACGTGACTTTACCGAAAGAACCAAGAATAAGACGAGTAATGTTATATAAAAGCATATAAGTTCGATTCATATAATGGCGTATAAATACGAATACATCTACTTTTATCAACCCAGAATGGCTGATGGGCTGAGTCAACTCCCAACCAGGAATTGAACTCACGCCCTTGTGATTGTGGGCCACTCATGCTCCCACTGGAGCCACCGCTGCATAAATAAATAATGAAACGTAAAAATGCATGCTAAACATTAGTATTCATATAAATCATTCATCTATGTATGTATGTGCACATACACATGATCGACATTATATATATAATTCTAAATATGTATTGTATAAAAAGATCCCCCGTATAGCCTTAACAGACTGTAGGGGCAAGTGCTGTTAGCGAGCACCTATGAAGGCCAGCACCACGCCCGACCGCCTTTGTCTCCCCAGTGGCAATGTTTTACACACTGCACCAGGTACTCATTTCAGGCTGAGTCGACCTAGGGGAGGCCCAGGACCGGTTCAGATAATCGTCACTGGTGTTGGCCGTGAGCGGGAATCGAACCCGGGTCTCCAGGTTCATAGCGCAGCGCACTAACCGCTACAATACAATATGTATGCAATACATATTGTATTGTATAATACACATGCATAAGCACATATACACACGGTACCAAAGCATAATGGGAGAAAGACCGACAACGATAATGCAATAAGTGGCGACTGGCTCCGTGGTGTCGGAGGGTATGGTTAAAAGCGGGGAAAGATAAGGGCATGGAAATCATTCATCAGCACTTGAAATGGGCAGGACAACAGGTCCATCTGCGGGCAATTTTCCACACGGGAGAAAGCTACAGCAGGTGGTTGTGAGCCTGACACGGCAGGGGGCAGGCAGACACTGCAGTACAAGGGAAACATGCCAAACCAGGTGTCCGAACACATTAACCGCACACTGCCCACACCACACTATACATAGATTTAAATGAGCTCATTTTTCTCTTCTCCCGTTCAGCGATGTTTGGTAGAGTGACGCTCAAACTCGGAATTATTCACATAAGTTACACACTCTCTGTCTCGCCATTCCGTCGCTTCCGTGTCACCCTGTTACTGCTACCACCACGGTCTTTATTTGCGCAATTAATTTGTGCTTTGATATGGCTGTTGTTTCGTCCCTGTTGCCAACCGTACGGTTAAGCTTCTTTTGCACCGTTACGTAGCCATCCACGCTAACAGGAGGTGCGGCTTAATAATGTATGAACAAAAATAACAAACGTCAAAGCATCAACATTCATACGCAAGGATATTTTTTTTTTATCAATGCCATTATATAATCACCTTTCAATTCAATTTAAGATATGATAATTGTGCATGTTACAGCCTCTTGCCAGTCCACTGCTGGATGAAGGGCCTTCTCACACCCACTGGGCCATGGGGGGTTATTTTACCATCCTGCACCACGTTTCTTGATGCAGGTTGATGAATGTGGGGGTCATAGAGGTACAGTTCAAGGAATATTTCTGCACCGTCCTCAAGGTATCGCTGCAGACCACAATGCCTCTATTATCAGAGCATGTTTGATTGCATGTTCACCACAAGTACGTGTGGTTATGATAATTGGTTTTTTACCTTTCTATCTGGCAACAAAACTGATACCTTTATTACAAGGAGTCATGTTGCATTGAACTTCAAGGACAGTGCATATA
Source organism: Entosphenus tridentatus (assembly GCA_014621495.2). Taxonomy (NCBI): domain Eukaryota; kingdom Metazoa; phylum Chordata; class Hyperoartia; order Petromyzontiformes; family Petromyzontidae; genus Entosphenus; species Entosphenus tridentatus. Next base: position 3,769,480 of record CM025651.2, read on the forward strand.
TTATCAGAGTTATGTTTTTTTGTTTTCATTATGGCTGCAGGTATTGTGGTCTATGCAAACATGACTCCTTGTAAAAAATGTGTCAGTTTTGTTGCCAGATAGAAGGGTAAAAAACAAATTATCATATTTTTACTGGCAAATGAGGTACCAATGGTACGTGTGGTTAATGCAGATTTGATTCCTCGCAAAAGGTTTCTGTTTGGTGTTTGAACATCTTAACACCTATTGTATTGCCAGAAAGGGACCCTATTCTTATTTTTTATACCTTGATACTGGCAAACAGGTCCCATAATACACAATGCCTTGTTATGTATGGTGGAAGGCCATCCAAGCACTCTCCAGGCACGCTACCTGCTTAGCTTCCGAGATCTGGCGAGATCTTACCCATTCCGGGCGATTTGGTCATAGGTCGACGCATGTGGGAAAAAGAAAGCAACATTTAATCAAAATTCAGCTCGTGTGCTCTCAGTGTGTGTGTATATATCTCAGAACATCTTGTCATAAATTCTGTGCTGAGAGATAAGTTAATGCAGCCCATTTTGTCCACGGCCATTATCAGCAACATCCCCCCCTTATCTCCATCCAAAATTCACGAGCCCCAATTGCTCGAAATTCAAGGGGATGTGTGTTGAGACACTTTTCAATTTCTGCACGACCCTCGTGTTGGCTTGACCTCGACACGGTAAATATTTCAAGTGGATTCTCCTTCTGGTAATTAATACTTCATGAAAATGCAGCTATGGATCGCTCCCCTAAAGATAGCGATGATCGTGAACACAGTTTGGAATTTCACACCCCCCACTGCCACTGAGTCAGTGGCGGAAATTCAACACTTCTTTGGTGGTGGATATTCAGTGTGAATGTCTCCCACCAACCGAGTTTGGCTTTCCACAATGCGAAAAAAAATTGAGGATCTAAATTCATGGGGTGATTTAATCCATCAGCAACTCAAAGAGAGCCTGACATCACATATCGTCTAAACTATTCCAATGCCAAGGTGTAGTCAAGCCAAGGGGAGGCCCAGTGGCAGGTATCTCTGTGCAGGACAAGGTTGATGCAGCACTGGCCTGCAAGTGGGTATTGATCTGCCAGTAGGCGAGGCAATGTTGCTATGTGACTTTTCCCAAGTGAGTAATTTAAAAGTGAACTTATCAAATTTGTCGAATTTGTACCATGACGCTGGCACACGCGGCCTACCTATTATTTTGCGAATAACATCGCGGGGTCTGTATCATTCAGTGAAAAAGCAAACCGAATTTTATCCATGGTTAATACACGTTTAGTATCAACGGGAGTGGCCACTAGGCTCTCCAGCACCATCCCATAAGACTGGAGGACCTATGCAACGCCACCCCACAATGTGGTACGCCTATTTTACCGACCCAGGAGAGACAGAGTTGAGTTGAAGTGTACCGCTCAACTAGAATTTGAACTCTCAACTTTGCAATTGCAAGCCACAACAACAACAACCGCCTTTCACCACTAAGTGGCATGACTTCACCATGGCGTCTGTGCCAGGCCATATGTACATTAAGGCCACGTGAAGTGTCGAACACCCGCTGGCAGGAGGTCACGGAACAGACCCGTGTGCCATGGGTCGACTGACTGAGATGACTGGCCGAAGCACTACCTGTGTCCCCTCCTGTGCCAACTTGCTGTGTTTTAGCCACCCGGTGCCCCGCTCGTTGTTGTGAGCGTCGCTCCTCTGCCCGTTGTTGTTGCTTGAGGGCGACTGCCTCCAACTGCCCAGTAGGATCCTTCACGAGACTCCACCTTCATTCGTCAACTGTGTTTGTATCATCGACACGGCCTCAATGCTTTGCGGAAAGGGGGTTTGACCTTTGGTTAATGGAAGGTCATATTTTCCAACACTCTCATGGCGAGAGGTTACGTACTGGTTGGTTATTGCGAGAGAATCTTTGTGACCATTGTGAGGGACCCGGTCACCCAATTTGGCCACCCAATTTTACCTCTTGACAGCAATTGGCTATTAAACACAAATACATTTTCCTGGCCTGCCTCTGACCACTGATTGATTGCCATCTGGTCCGTAGGTTGTTCGTTGAGCTGATTCCCAGATAATGACTCAGGGCTGCGAGCGTTGAGTGTAATAATGTTGTGAGTGTTTTTTTTCTTTTTGATATCCGTGCTTGCCCACTTGAACTGCCAGGTTGTGTCTTGGCAATTTGTCGGGAGGTTTAATATATATTTGGCGGTCATATGCAACATTTTAATTTTTGCACTGAAACGGTTAGAATTTTGATTGCGATTCAATTTTTTCCAGCTCATGTTTCATATCGATATTTTGTTAAGATCCTTTAAACTGTATCACCTTTGATTGTTTTTTTTGGAGACGCGTCGTGAGATGGCGGTCTGCAGACGCTATGCAACTTGACATTGAATTGTAATTGTACCGTAATTTTCAACAGATGGAAAATAATGTATTTGCAGAATTTTTTATACCAAATGTTTATTTAAATAGCATGTGCACAAATCAGTTTCCTCGAGAAATGCAATCCGTGCCAGCACTAATGTGCCTTCTATAAGCAAGCTCTCAAAACCACAACTCAATAATAATTACTTTAAAAAAGTAAGATGTATTGGATTTTATTTGATTGCGGTAGCCATTTAACATTATGGTGCGATAGCATTGGCTTTTAACATTATCTCTATATGTATTTACACAGATATGTTGAATAATTTATTTACCTAATTTGCTCCTTCATTTACTCGCCTGTTTATTATATATATAATTTTTACACTTAATGGGAAATTTAACGAGAGCTAAAAACAGAATTTGTCGCCACGTCGTTAAGCACTGACCAAAATGAGAATAGATTTTTGTGTCAAAACAAAAAAAAGAAAATAAATACTTAAATATACACACGTGCGCACGTGCTTTGCGCACAATGCACAAAGACTCCTCCATGTCGCAATTAATTGTACAGACAGGTGGGACGAGTGCTGTGAGCGTGCACCTATGAAGGCCGACACTCTCGCACGCAGTGGGGGGGGGGGGCAACACCAAGCCAGGCCCCCTTTGTCTCCCCCGTGATTGTGTTTACACACCTAGAGGAGGCGTGGACCCGTTAACATATTCGCCACTGTTATTGGTTGTGAGTGGGAATCGAACTCGGGCCACCGGGTTCACACTCATTTTATTGACCCAAGAGTATGATGGGTTAAGGTCATCCCCAATTGGGATTTTAACTCACACGTTCAACCAAAACTATGAAAACAGATATTTTTGACGAGGTAAGGTCCACTGAGACCATATAGCTCTTTTTAGAAGCGACCCGGCCAGAAATGACAGCTCAACGAAGTGGCTTAGCATCATATGGACATTTATAGCAGCCAAATACTATAAATGCGCATAGATTTAAAATATGGAGGGGAAACCCAGAGGACGCAGAGAAAAAAACCACGCGATCACGGATATAATATGCAAACTACAAATATACAGGCGTCAAGGTCGGGATTAAAACCACGACCTCCTGTATACCAGGCGAGGCGGTTAACATCTCGCCACTCTGACACCACAGTAGAAACTAGAAATATATATTTTAATATTTAAAATGGTTTGGTGACAAAATTGTGGCCCTGAAATGTCTCGCTCATGCCACTGCTGGCAGAAGGGGCTTTCACGACAGCGAACTATAGACGCCCTCCCACCAGTGGTGAGACAAGCGAGCTCACTCGCCCAGTTGAGGTATTCTCTAAAGACGCACACTCCTGTTTCACCTGCGGTCCTACACTCCCCACGTATGACCAGTGAACTCTGAACTTTATTAAACGTTGTATTGATATCCCCTAACTTCGTGCATGGCGCACTGATATCCCTGGATGAATTGCACCGTATTAATGTACATTATTAGTATCTTGCGATTTAAAGCTTTCGTGACTGCAAGGATTCATATTCTTGGATCTTTATTATTTTATCATTTCCCTTCTACGTGACTTTACCGAAAGATCCAATAATATTATTAGTATCACTCTTGCACGTTGACCAGCCGTGCTGGATGAGGGGCCGTACCCACGATTTACCCCACAACACGCACGCGTGACCTGCACATCAACAAACTGCGGTGTACAATATATTCTTGGTTCTTTCGGTAAAGTCACGTAGAAGGGAAATCATAGAATAATAAAAATTTAACAATAAAATTCTCACGACGTTTCGATTGCAACACAAGCAATCATCATCAGGTGTGAAAACCACAGCAAGAACATTTTTGATTTTTTTTCTTTGCGGTGGACAACTTTATACCGCAGGGCGGACAGAGATTGGGGTACTTGAGAAACTTGGACCATTGTTTCAACTTCCGCGCCAGGAGATTGAACCAGCGACCATCTGATTTGCAAGTCCCAGTGTGCTACGCGTTACATCACGGCGTCCCCAAACGCTGGTACGTGTCTACCAGCGGTTCTTAAACCTGAGGCGCACGCACCCCCTGGGGCTGCGAGATGCCCTTTCTGGGGGTAAGAGACATGGCCAGATTTGTTTAGAAGGTAAATCACGAGCACGTAAGTACAACTACTGTGTTTCATCAAGCCTCTCTATGTATTTATTGACATGAATTTTTTTCAACGATTGAGAACCAAAGGAATGCAAGTCTGCAGTAAATGCAAAGAACCACTGGTGTATACTCTATATATTTTATTTATATAACGTGCGTCTGAATGCAGTGACCAGCAGCTTACACTAGAGAGCACCAAACAACCATTCAACTAACTATCATCGACAAGGATACAAACACAAAGCTTCCAACGACAGGCACGCAGTGCCCGCTTGGACAGCTTCAGCGCGTTTCATCAACGGATGAAGCTTTTACGGCAGTGGGAAAGCTGGCAGTTAAATTCGTTATGAATATGGCTGCGTGTATGTACTCCGGCGACAGACTTTGTCAATCATTTTAACACGTAGGCTTTCTCGACCAATGTTATCTATTTATATAGAAGGGAAATTTGTGAATGTGTCTGTTCAAAACGTTTAGCATACTTCCCAACATGCAACAAACTTGAAATTTGGCATGTGGATAACTTGCAGACTGCACACAATGCAAAAAGTATACACATTGACTTTGTATTTTGGGGGGGGGGGGGGGTATATTTTGCACGCCAAGTTAGCGGTGACGTCATATCTGTGATGTCACCCGCATGCGGCGGCGTCACGCAGTGTGCCTGCTGACGTCACGCACCCCTCCCCCCTCCGCGTAGGCCGTGTATGAATCCATGACAAGAATCCAAGTCCCGGGCGAAGTCGGGTAGTAAAGCTAGTTCATAATAAAAGGTGTTTTGGGTTAGATTGTGTAAGTATAAATGTGTCGTAACTATTCCTGCAAATCGCCCGATGATAATGGATGTAATTATCAGCGAATCGTCGCACTACTCAAATAGTAAATGTTGTGGATTTACTCTCCAACACACCGGTGGGCTGAAGTAGTAACTAATTAGCGTTTTGTTTACGTGACAAATCCCTGACTAATTGGCTATGTCGGGTGGTGGAGGGTTACGACACATTTATATTTTGATTTAAAGCGTCCGTGACTACCGAAAGAACCAATAACATGAATCCCTGCAAAGTCACGTAGAAGGGAAATAATAAAATAATAAAAATATCAAACAATAACAAAAATCAGGTGTGATGATGATTGCTTGTGTTGCAGTCGAAACGTCGTGAGAATTTGTATTGTTTTATATTTTTTATTATTTTATTATTTCCCTTCTACGTGACTTTACCGAAATAACCAAGAATGACACATTTATACTTACGCGATCTAACCCAAAAACATTTATTATGAATGTGTCAATCATATTCTATGCGGTATTCCATTTAGCACTTATTCTGAGCTGCACAATGACGAATGTTTATCTCGCAATTCCTTGTACTACTAAAGCTTACTTGACTTGGAACATTAACCTCACAGGCGGAGTTTGACTTCTGTGCTTAGGGGGTATAGTGGTTCGTGTTGTCCCTCACATTCGGAATCGCGGGTGCATATAATACATTTATTTAGTATTAAACTTAATTGTAAACTCCTGAAAATGTATTAATAATGGTGTCTAGTTTGGGGGGACGTTGCCCCTCCGTGCCCCCCCCCCCCCCCAAATAACTCCGCCCACGATGAACTTAGCCTTCAACACCACAAGTACAATTATAGTTTAAATACTGGTATCTCCCCAACGTTCACATCTTAATTGCAAAATACTCCCACTGTAAGCACATTCTTAATAATTTAACATTATCTACAGCCCTCTTTCAAGCCCCTGCTGGAAGCCGGCATCCCCACATTGTGTCGGTCATATATATATATTAATTAAAATAACAGAGCAATGAGGTACAGCCAGGGGCTCAAAGATGCGATGTCAATAATGCAGCTGAGTACATTCCACTGATGGCTTCAAGAGGGCCTGGAGACAGAGAGAGAGCCTGGGACAAGCCCTGTAGAGAGGGACGATATGGAGGTGACGACTCTGGGTGCGACAGGAGGATGTTGAATAGGAGAGATTTGACTTGAAAAATTACATTCCACATAACAGGCCGCGCCATATGAAACATGCGTGTGCTGATACAGGACGAAATATGTGCGTCCATTTCCAGTAAAAAAAATAGTTTTACAGAATAGGTAAAGCGACATTCAAGTTATACTAATAGGGTTTTCCCCTTTTTTCTGGCAACAAAACTGACACCTTTTGCAAGGAATCATGCTTACATTAACCACAATACTTGCTGTCAAATGCAAACAAAAAACAATACTCTGATAATTAATGCATTGTCTTTGAAACTGATTGGTCCACACCAGAGACAGCTTTCTTTGGAGCCTAGTCTCATATGGTGTTCGACCAGATGACGCCAAAAGGCGCACAGTTCC